>JAAMXS010006568.1:0-36979 GCA_019693525.1 Cylindrotheca fusiformis | reverse complement strand
TCTGTTCCGACCTCTCCGACCTAGCCTAGCTAGAGGCTAGCGTCCTGTCCTCTGTTGCGAATCCCCCTTCTGTGGGGGGTGAAAGCACCGAAATCTTTCACCCATAATGATCCTCTCCAATCAAACATCTCATTCTTGTTTCAAGTCCTGTCCATTTTGAAGCATACAGTACTACTTCTAGAATGCCTGCTGCACTTCGCGTCTTGCCACTAAAAGTGCCCGTACGCCACGATCTCGTGAAGCCCTTGTCGGCTTGGTTGGATTCTGACGAACAGGGTGTAAGCTATGGTAACGACGACGACGAGAATCTCACATGGGTTGTACCTAAACCTGCCTTCCGGTCTACAGACTGCAGAGAAGAAATATTAAGAATTGCTGCGCTCCGTAATGATTTGTCAGAAAATTTGAAAGATTCCCACAAATCGTCACTGGAGTCAAAGTCTCTTGAGGACTGTCAAGAGTATCATGCCACTTTGCTGGAATTTGAGAAGCAAGGATTCCCTACGGTCGATGACGAGAACAATGGAATCGCTCTAACATGGAGGGGGGCTTTTGCTGCGCGACAGGAAGAGACTCATTATTCGCTGGTATATGATCGAGCTTGTACAATGTGGAATGTGGCGGCGCTCCAGTCGAGCATGGCCAGCACAGCCGACTGCTCCAACAAGGAGGGCTGCAAAATGGCCATATCTCTGTCTCAATCTGCTGCGGGCATACTAGCTACGTTAAAGCAACTGGTGGAGGATAGTGACTATTCAACTGTGGATTTTTCCTCTTCAATGATCTCCTTCTGGGAAAAATTGCTCTTGGCACAGGGGCAGCTGACTATCTACAAGATGTGCAACTTGGGGACGGGTAAACAGCACACGACTTTAGCTTTTCTCGTTCAAGCAGCTGCATCTCTCGTAAGTACGGTCGCCGTCGTCTAGCGAAAATATATACACTTTATGCCGTCGCTCACAAGCTCTGGATTATCTTAAAGTACAACGAAGCACTGGCACTGGCTCGTGAACCTCGTTTGCAATCAGAGGTGCCAAAACAAGCCCAAGAATGGGCTGTGCATTGCAAGAATCAATCTCTTATCTGTCAATCTAGATCAATATTTCACATGGCTATTGAACACCGCATGAAGCAAGAGCATGGCCTTGAGATAGGGCGATTGCGACAATCTGTTCAGACATTGAAAGAAGCACTGGACTTTGCTAAGACTTGTGATAGTCAAGCCCAACTGCAAGAGGTAGAAGGACTTTTCAAAATGGCAAGAGATCGTTTAATGCATGCTGAAGAAGGCAATAATACAGTGTATATGGATGATGTACCCAAGGAGATGCCCGAGATTAGGGCGCAAACCATGGTGAAGCAGAACGTGCCCCTTCCAGAAACCATGATGGTAACCAACATGCCCATGTTTGCATTTGTGTAAATATGGTATGATTCAGCTCGCGAAGTCTGAGCATGCATAGTTGATCAATAAAAATCTGATCACGAGTACAAAAGAATCATTGTCGAGCCAACTAGAGGCAGAACCAGATTGTCCATCTGCAAAGTGAAGGCTTCCATCAGAGTCGTTACCGTAGCCGCCATTGTTAGTGCGAACCAATTTCCAGCTGAAAAGATGAGTTTACCAGCTCCAACAATACTTATCCACATTCCTACCGACCCTTCGATTGTCCTTCGATTCTGCCCCCAACGATGCCGACCATAAAACGATCCAACAACTGCTCCGACTGCGTCACCTACTCCCAAGCATAGCACGCCCCATTGAGGCAAAAAGGGATCACACAAACTGTCATCACATATCCATTGGGCCATCCACAGAGGAATAGCACATCCCAAAATCAGAAAGATATGTGAAACAATTAGGGCCGGGTTATCCTTTGCTGGATCGATGAAGCTGAGGTAGAAGGATTGAAGGAGTGGGATGTCAGGACGAAGGTTCTCAGCCACTGCCATTACACAAAGCGCAATAGCGTAGCTTAATGACTGCAATTGTGGGAGCACATGAGTAGTTGGTCCAAATAGAACTACCGCAAGTAAATGGAACCATTTTCTTCGGACAACGATTGGGATATCTCTGCGTTGAAGGACAATTTTTGTGGGGATCCCAGAGACGAGAAAGACCAATCCCCAATAGAGCAATCCCAAATACCTATAGCAGATTGTTAGAATGATTATCTCAGAACTATGATCCAAAATTCTGCATGTCAATTTCTCAGACTTACCGAGGGTATCCATTTTCCATCGATATCAAGAATTGAACGAGCCATCCTATGGATCGTGGAAAGTACATGGGCTCTGTGGGTCTGTCCCAGTTCATCCACATGTTGGCTTCGATTACTGTCAGAGGGATAATGATATGTATGACTAATCGCACCCGCCATGGAAGTCGGTGAGTGATAAGAAAAATAGAAGTCAGAGCACATCCCATAGCGCCAGACAGAGCAACGCTAGAATGGGAGAAAGAACCTGCTGGATTCGAAACAACAGTCCCTTGAGTCCACTCTTGTATCCACTCAAATGCCACTATAGTGAATCCGGTACTCATAACACCAAATTCTCCTCTTGTCAAGATGCCACGATGATTTAGCGATAATAACGGGACAGAAACAAATTGAATTAAGACAAACAGCATACAGTCAATTGATCGTAAGGTCCTATCCCAAACAATCGCCGCAGTGAGACAGCAAAGCACCACCTTCATATTGCAAAACGAGCACAACGTAGTGCACTTTGCCAATAGGTCTAACTTGTCACTCCAGACGGTCGCGGACTGCAACAGACATGGCACAGCCACGATGTTCATGAAACGACCATCGTCTTCACAGGACCTCCAACACTCAGTCGAAGATTGTGGTGTTGCTAGATATATTTCACACACAAAATAGCCCAGCGTTACATACGCGAGCCAAACTGCTGATTTTTCCTCAGCTTGAAGCATAAAAATGACGAGACCCCAAAGTACACCCTCCAGTTTTATTGCGTTGAAACGATTACCGTTCGAAGATGGCATGCGTCTTTGCTCCTGTTGCGTTGCTCTTGCTGAAAGGTCCGATCTTCTGGAGAAGAAACTTTATGTAGCAATCAACTGTGATGAAGGTCTTTTTCTTTGTGGATTCCTAGAATATCCTATCATTTCGACGTTGTACCCCATGGTCAACATCACGGAGATTCAGTTTGAGAAACAACAGCTACGCAGTCTGCCCGTCCATACGGATTAGAGAAAGGGGCTAAACGAGTCTGTACACTTGTACACTTCACACCTAAGTTGCAAGATGGAACGAAGTGAGACGCCTTTGCCCCTCTCGAGAGACCTGGAAGTTATTTCTATTAAGAAAATCGCGCTATTCCCGTTTTCCCTGGACCCAACTTGAGCTGGTAAAATCGCATCCCCCGTCTTGTCTCTGAACGCTTTGTGCAAGTCCACAGTCACCTCTTGTCCAACATAAGTGACTTGAGCATCAGCTTCCAATGTTTCGATAACTCCAACGCCATGATTTAGACGAACTAGAACTACATAAATCACTCGGGACTCAGGCATGCCAGGAAAATGCTTGCCCTGGCGCCTTCCGATGTGAAGCTGAAGCGTCTCTTCTGACCATTCAAACGGAATCGTTGTCGAGGGTCGAAGTGGGTCTGGATCTCTTCCGTCGTCTTCGAACAAAGTAAACTTAGAGTCCCTGCCAGAATATATCCTAGCCTCTAATGACTTCTCTGTAGCAACATCATGTACATGCTGGGACTTGGGAGCAAGTAGGACAATGGAACTCCGAACGAAAAGCAGCATCTCGTCGAGGGGAACATTTTTTGCTTCGTACACACCTGGTTCCACCACGCATCCGGTATAAAAGTCCCGCCAAGTACTATTTGTGGAGGATGGTAGATAGTATTTCCTGCTTGAGTCGAGGGAATAAAGAGGCGCCACCAGAAATGATTCGCCAAACATGAACTGATCAGAAACGTTCCTAGCTCGAGGATCATCCGTGAAATCAAAACTCATTGCTCGACCCATTGTGTATCCATCTTGTTCCACCCTGCGGAATCCAGAGTATATATATGGCATCAGACGATATCGCAGGTTCAGCGATGAATCTATGACTAGGGATTGAGTTTGATTGCCATAGTTCCAGAGCTCGGTATTGGAATAGGATCCATGCACTCTCATGATGGGCACAAAGACCCCGAACTGAAACCATCGTAGCATCAAGATATGATAGTCTCTCGACGTGTACTGATTCCTTGGGCGTCGGTAGCCTCCAATATCCATCGACCAATACGGATCACCTGACATTTGGTAATTTATACTCATTGCAATATGCCTTTTCAGGCACTCGAAGGATGCCAATGTATCCCCGGTCCATACAACCGATCCAAATCGATGCTGACCAGCAAAGGCAGATCTCGTCAGAGCAAAGGGGCGCTTTCCAGTGTGGTTTGCCACAAAACCTTCGTAGAAGCTCTTGGTGACCCCAAGGGAATAGGTGTTTCGATATTCGTTTCCGGAACCCAGATAGATGGTCTTGTTCAAGTGGGGATCAAACTCAGGCTCGGTGGCATCCAACCAAACGGCATCAACACCAATGGAAAAGTGCGCATTGTTCAGAAATCGAAAGAATACGCTTCTTGCTTCCGGGTTCCACGCATCAAACCAATCTGAATTGGGGATCAGGTAGTTCTCTCGTTCCATTTCCTTGTAGAAAACTGTATTGTTATCAAATCTGGACCATACTGAAACCATGAATGAAAGAGAATAATCATCGTGGAGGATTTTAACCATTCCTTCCGGATCCGGATAGAGGGTTCTGTCCCATTGTGGTCCCCATCCAAGAGAACCCCAATACATGTAGTCTTGCACAATATTGTCGACGGGTATTCCGTAGTCTCTGTACATTTTTGCTGCTCTCAATAGCTCTTGTTGAGTGCGATAATGGTTCTTGCACTGCCAGAATCCGTAGGCTTTCTTGCTGAACAAGGATGCTGAACCAGTCAGTTTCCGGTAGGATCTTATCACAGAATCGAATTTTCTGGAATGGTCTTCCGCAACGATGAAATAATAGTCAATAACATCGGTGTTTTTTGTTTGGAGGGTCATTGGGCCGTACGGATCGTTGAATGCGTAAAAGACTTCAGGCATGGCTTCGGAATCATAGGTCAATGTCACCTTGTAGGTTGCGTAGCTCATTAAGCCGTTGGCCTTGCAGGTCAATACTTTTGGCAAGTTGTATTCGTGTACATTGCAAGCAGAAATGCTCTTGTTGTCTGCGTCCGCCACATCCGTCAAAGAAATGCCAATGTTATGATTGGAATTGAAATATGCGTCGTCTTCCATATCCACCGAAAACCAGTAGTCACCTGAATATCGAGGAGAAAATTCTCCGTTGGCAAGTTTTGGACTGCCACTAGCGTTTTGCGGACTCGCCGACGAAGGTTCCAAGGCAATAAAGTTCGATCTGTCCGGCGGATTAAACCATGTTTCGCCATAGCTATCCCACAATATTCCATATCCTCTCGTCGACATAAAGAAGGGCACAACAATTTCTAAATTCAATTGCACCATGTGTAACGGGGCATTCTTGAAGTCAACAAAGTCGTTTACGTATTGCCCACCACCATAAACCGATTCCCCTGGGAGAGATGTCCAGCTCTGTTGCACAATCGGTGCCTGTCCCCCGCGTTTTCTGGTTGATGGCAATACCACTTCTTGAGTATACAAATATTCCCCACTAGAATCAACAAATGCTAAATCGATTGAATCGTTTTCATAGACGATGCGAACAATCATGTTCTTTGTCCTGACACCTGCTATGATGTCATTGTCGTCTGTTTCGATTTCGAAATCTGTGAAAGGCCCTGATGTCGATGATCTTGGATCAACAACAAGACTGTGTCGGGACGCCATAATCGAAGCTGCCTGTTCTGCACTGCGGACTACACGTACGGTGGTGCTATTGCACACGGCAAGAGCTAGGCCTTTGGCAAGTGCTATGACATTTTCCGTGTGTTGACCACAGGTCGGATTGTCTGGAATACCCCTTGAAAACCGCACGTTGAATAGTGTTACCAGGAAACAGCAGAGCCAAGCTCGTGTTGGCATCATGACTCTCAGCAACAGCCAAAGCTATCTCTTGTCGCAAAATCTAGTTTCCGAACAGATTGAGTTCACTGGGGCTTTTTCTTCATGCCAGATGTGAGGGATGAGTCGACGAAGCAAATCCAAAACAGCTTGCTATCATGTTGCAACATACAAATTGACGAGGCAGTTATTCAGCTACGAAGAATCTTGAGAATGGTCGTGACAGATCAACCCTTCTATTGTTTGTTGAGTGAGACTTTGCATATCTTTGACCCATTCGAATAAAAGACTTCGTCCGCCAAGTTGAAACGAGTTTGGATTCGATCTGTAGGACGCTAGCAAAGACAGAAGCTGTCCTTGTGCAGTATCGTATTAGCTTTCTTCCTATATATTTCTTTCAGCGAATACAAGGAGAGGATGGAGAAGAACTGGTCGTCGAAATGAAATCTGCTAGTTGAGAATCCAACGTCAAGTACAGTCATCGTCGTCTGGTTGGGTGGTCGTCAATGGGATAGGGGTTGACGTATTCTAGTCACTTGGTTGCAAAAAGTAGACAGCATTGTGTATATTAAAGTTAGAAAGGAAGCTGGATACTTTAAAGTTACATACTACAAGAAATACGGAGAAGAAAGCCTTAGATTGTCCCTTGCTGTGATGACTCGTAATTCATGAGGAAAAACTTGATAGTCTCGGGAGTAATCTCTGTTTCATCGCTCACGTAAAAGGCACCATCATTTTTAATGTCCAATAAAATCATTGTCGGTGTGTCGGCATCGATGAGACCACACGCTTCCCATATGTTAGCAGCTAATCCAACTTCCTGGTCGAACGCCCAATAGAACTTTATGTACTCGTCCCCTCTGTATTCCTCAGAAGCATCCTTAATCGCATACTCTACATCGAATTGTTCTTCTTCGTCACCATTCTCATGAAAAACAATCAAACATTTGTGTGTGTTGATATCATCGGTTGTCTTGCACAAATCACCGAAGGGCTTGGGATAGAAAGGAAAGTCTGTGATGTAGTCGCCATTCTCAATCACGGCGCGAACTTCGGAATTAATAATCGGACGGTCGCCAAAGTTATCTTCGTCATCTTCAGGCTTTGGACCAAGCATCACTAAGGTCGGGTAATCGGTAATATCCAATCTGGACTCCAACGCTTCTCGAGCGTCGGATTCTTCAAACGGAATGGCACCACAATTCATTTCACCGAAAAATGCCTCAAAAGCTGGTTCAGATTCATCACCACTGACATAAATTAACTGAGTTTACAAAGAAAGTTTGGGTTAGTGAAGCACTGCGGAGTATGTTGCGTACGAACGAGGTTTAAGAGACATACTTCAAAATCATCACCACGCTTCCCTTTCAAAATGTTGTACGCTTTCGTCATCCATGGAGTAAATTCTTTGGAGAGATCATCTGATCTTGCAGCGAAGTAAAGCATCAGATACTTGTCATCCAGAAAGGCAAAAGGATATTTCGCATCGTTTACACCGTCCTTGCGCATAATGTACTGAGAGGGCAAGATATCAACGATTCTAATTCGCCTCCATGGAAAGTTCTTCCCAACCGGATCCAATGTTAAGCTTTGAACTCCTTCCAAGGTAATAGTCTTCCCATCCGTATCGATAACCACAAGATGAGGCATTCCGTGAGCCTTGTAATCCATAATTAGTTTTGGCAGGGAGGGGATAGCGTATGGGAGGCACCACCACGACATCTTTGAAGAAAAAGCCTTGTAATCTTCCTCAGACCGATCCATGGAGCAAAATACGATCTCAAACTCTTCTTGAACATTTTGCAGCGTATTGAAAAGACCCAGCTTTAAATTGAATTTAACAGAGGCTATGAAAGGCACGGACGGAGGTGTTGTAAGTGAAGTCAGCTGAGACAACAGATGCAACTCTTGCATGAAACTTACGTTCATGCCACTGAGCCCCGAAGTACAGCAAGATCTGATTTGATTTACAATTGGAACCAATTCAGCGCATCGATGAAGAAAACCGAGAAAATGACGCGTGAGCAAACACAGAATTTGAACCCAACAAGATTGAAACTACCCAACAAGATTGAAACTGATACATACTACTTTGTCAGCCAACACTTCTATTGGGTCCGCCGTTTCACCAGTTGACGGGCGTACAACGACATCTCCAAATAAGGTAAAATCAAGCTCTTCAGCCATTGCGAAGAAGTCTTGTATGCTCTAAGGAAGGGTAACCTACTAGATACTGTTTGCTGGGAGAATCACTGCCACTTTTCTTATCAGGCTTCATTCCTTTATGATTTGAGGCACATCCATCTCCTTGTCGAGTAGCTGTCGTACTGATTTTTACAGGAACCACGGTTTGGAAATCTAACTTATGACTTCCATCTGTCACAATGTCCTTTCAGAGGCTGGCGAGTCGATCGAGTCGAACTCAGAACAACAACGAAAACCGATGTTTTTGAAGGTGCTTGCCCAACCCCTTGTTCATTTCCATTCTGCCATGTTGATGCGACTTCCTGCTTTCTCTTGGTTAATTGTTGCCCCATCCTTCGGTTTCTCTTCATTTGCTACCAGCAGACAGACCAAAAGATTCTTCTATCCATCCCTGCTACAAAGAACCTTTGGATCGAGAATGATGGCAACTCCAACACTTCAAGAAGACAAGTATATTTGGCTGGAAGACGTTGAAGCCAAGGAATGTCTTGATTTTGCCAAGTCCGCCAACGACCAGTGTCTAGCAGCGCTAGGAGATCCTAAGGAAGGGCCGACATATGATCGCATCTTGAGTGTGTTGGAATCGGAAGACAGGATTCCACATGCCTCCAGTTATGGATCTAGCGAGAATGGAGAGAGGATTCTCTTTAACTTTTGGAGGGACAAGCAGAATCCCAAAGGGATCTGGCGGAAAACGACCATGGGGGAGTATAAGAAAGAACATCCCAAGTGGGAGGTTGTTCTGGATGTTGATAAACTGGCCGAGAGGGATGGCATTTCATGGGTGTGGAAAGGGGCCACAGCCCTACCCCGCAAGAGAGATCCAATGTCGGACAACGGCCGTGTTGTTACTCGGGTCTTGCTCAGCCTTTCACGTGGTGGATCTGATGCTACGCACTTGAAAGAGTTTGACCTGAAAACAAACGACTTTGTTTCAGAAGCCGAGGCTTTCATTTTACCGGAAGCAAAGACAAGGGCATCCTACAAGTCGAGAGACGTGCTACTGGTGGGTTCGGACTTTGGTCCAGATAGTCTCACTGACAGTGGATATCCACGTGTTGTCAAGGAATGGACCCGCGGAACTCCCATCGAAGATGCACCGACGGTCTTTGAAGGCGAGAAGACAGATGTGGCAGTGAACGGCTACGTTGCGGATGAGAGGAGCTTCGGAGGATCACTCTGGCAAATTCACTCAAGGAGTATTACATTCTACACGAGCAAGTACTACATGGCCAAACTCGACGAAGGGAACTTGTTGGCACCAGCGGAACGTCCGGAGAGTCTACCTGCAATGGAGTTCAAAGAGTTGGACATCCAAGAGGATGCTGAAATTGACTACGTCGGCAAACTCCTCTTCATATCGCTGCGCTCAGACTGGACTCCCAAAGAGGGCAAAACGTACAAGACCGGCTCCGTGATCTATTGCGATTGGGAAAAGTTCTGGCAAAATGGAAAGGCGGCTGTCGACTACCAAGTTCTCTTTGAGCCTACCGAGCGAACGGCGTATGAGTACATGACCTGCACTAAGGACTATTTGATTGTCTCAACCATGGACAATGTAAAGTCAAAACTTCAATTCTACAAGATTGGAGACAGTGGCAGCTCATTGACGCTGGTGTCGGAAGATGCGGATCCCAAGATTCGTGACTGTAGCGTACGCCCAATTGACGCTCTCGAGAACAATGATTTTTGGTTTACTTTGTCGTCTTATACACAACCAAGGTATGTTGGAACGATCGCTGTTGCTCTTGTCACTTGGGGAATCTAAGATTTTTTTTGTCAGTACGTTATTCTTTGCAGATGCCACAAAGGTGGAAGAAGCATCGGAGGGTACGGATGACAAGTTCATTGTCGAGAAATTTAAGCAACTTCCAGGACAGTATGATTCTTCGGGCCTCAAGGTAGAGCAGCGAACTGCAGTGAGCAAAGATGGGACAGAAGTTCCATACTTCATTGTCATGAAGGAGGATATGGAACTAAATGGCAAGAATCCCACATTGTTGTATGGGTACGGTGGATTTGAGATTTCTCTTGGACCACATTATGTTGCCACTTCTGGACTTGCTTGGTTAGAAAGAGGTGGGGTCTATGTCGAAGCAAATATCCGCGGTGGAGGAGAATTCGGGCCTTCTTGGCATCAAGCCGCACTGAAGGCGAACAGAAACAAGGCATACGAAGGTGCGTACATGTCTGCGAATGAAATCTATTTTTGATGCATGCGAAAACCTCACCATTCCGTCTCGCTTTCCAGATTTTATTGCTGTCGGAGAACACTTGATCGAATCGAATATTTGCAAGCCAAAAACGCTTGCAATTCGTGGCGGGTCCAATGGTGAGTATGTTTGTATATACAATTTCCTTTCTTCGATACATTCCTGAAAAATGTTGTTTTTCTAGGTGGCTTACTGATGGGTAACATGTATACAATGAGACCAGACTTGTTTGGGGCTATCCACTGCGCGGTGCCCTTGCTCGATATGAAGCGGTTTAACTCCCTGTTGGCAGGAGCAAGTTGGATGGCAGAATATGGAAATCCTGATACGAGTGACTGGGACGATTTCTTGTACAAATACTCACCTTACCATAATATTGATGAGACAGTTGAATCATATCCTCCCATGTTGGTAACCACGAGTACCAGGGACGACCGCGTGCATCCAGCGCACGCACGGAAAATGGTGAAGAAGTTGTGGGATTTGGGCAAGGACAAAGATTGGCCCATTTACTACTACGAAAATATTGAAGGGGGACATGGAGGTGCTGCTGATGCCAAGCAGTCTGCCTTCATGACCTCCCTGGCCTACGATTTCATGTTTGCAACCCTGACGAAGAATGCTGAAGCAATGGATTAGACTAAAACCGTCTGAAATAATTACTCTCGTGTGGCTAACGGCTAACGTCTAACGTGTACATGCAATAATATGTTCTGTGCTGATTTCCTTCTGAGTGGCAATGCAATCTGTGGTCAAGAGGCTTTCGTTGTTGGTCAGGCCCGTTCTTAGCCCGTGCGCTTCGCATTGTCAACGGTCCAACCACGGACGGAAGGCATCGTGTATCCAAGACACGAAGTCTACGATCAGAAAGGGCTTCTTCAGTAGATTTGTTCCTCGCAAGATTCAATTGACGAGGTGCGTGTCAAAAAGTCTTCGCAACTCCACTAACTTCCACAAATCGCAACAAAGATATAGGAACAAGTAAGACTGACAATGGCTGAAAAGACCGAAGCAGAACTGAAGAAAGAACAAGAGGAGGCAAAGAAAAAGCTTGATGAACTCTTTTCAAAATCAAAGCCAAAGAATCTCGCCGATGGGCTAGGACAAGGAGTCAACAACATCGTTGGAGGAGCGCTAGGTGGTGTTGGAATTGCTGTTTTAGCACCCACAGCAGGTTTGGCGAATGGTTACAAAAAGGGAGGAGTCCTAGGTGGAATTGTGGGAGTGACAGGAGGTGTCGTTGTTGGAGCCCTTGGTGGTGCAGGAATGATTATTGGTGGTGCAGTCTCTGGAGTGGCTCAGATTGTCAGGGGTGTCGCTGCCACGCCTGAATCGATAACCGCACCGAGAAAAGGAAAGTGGTGGAATGAAAACAGTCACAAATGGATCCATACGAATCTTGAAGAGGCAGAAGTTCCCGAGAACGATGACGACTTACTGAAAGGTATCCAAGATGACTTGGATGCCGCAGGGAAACCTGAAAAGAAAAACTCAGGAGAAGTCAAGGAAACTTACTATTACGACGTTCTAGAAGTCGATCCCAAAGCAGATACTTCGGCTATTAAACGTCGCTATTATGTTTTGGCTAGAAAGTATCACCCTGACAAAGTTGGTAAGGAAGACAAGGAGAGTGTAAACAAATTCAAAGAGATTGCCGAGGCCTATCAAGTATTGAGTGACCCTCACCTCAGAGAGAGATATGATAAGGATGGCCGCGAGGCTTTGTCTGGCGACAAGACAGAGATCAATGGTGAACAGATAGATCCTTCGATCCTCATGGCATTTCTCTTTGGCTCTGACAAGTTCAGTGATTATTTTGGAAGGCTTGCAACTTCCACAGCAGCTATGGTTGGAGACTCTACAGAATTGTCGGTGTCGGATGCCCGATTACTACAAGAACGACGCTGCACAAGGCTTGCGAAGAAACTGGCTGAGAAGGTCAAGCCCTGGGTCGGAAAGGAATATGAAATGTGTGAAGCTAAGTGGGCGACAGAGGCCAAGGACTTGACCGCAGCGTCGTTTGGGTACGAATTGGTCCAGCTTCTTGGTATGGCATACGAGGTAACGGCCATTCAATTTCTAGGATCCAATGAGTCTGGAATTGGTCTGCCATCGATCGGCAAATGGGCAGAGGCCCAGAAGGCCAAGAGGAAAAGGAAGAAGGCCGGAACAAAGAACCAAGTCGAATCGTTTATGGCAAGCCTTGATGCCATGGAACTCTCCGAAGAGTACAAGAGGAAGATTGAAGCAGCAAAGACAAGTGAAGAAAAGGCCGAGCTGCAGAGAGAATTCGAAGAAGCGACTCAGGCTATTATGCTGCGTCTCATTTGGACTACAACTGCAGTTGATATCACATCGACGATTCATGAAACTTGCCAAATGACATTCTTTGATCAAAGCGTCGACAAGGAGACAAGGAAGCAACGAGCCCATGCAGTTAAGAAGCTTGGACTTATTTTCCAAGCTTGCCCCGAACCAGAAAAAACCATGGAAGATGCCAAGAATCTGTTTGAGGAGGCTGCTTTAGCTGCCATGGTTGAAACTGTAAAGGAGAAGGATGAAGCTGCCTTTTCGGCGTCTTTTCGAAACAAATAAGCCTATGGTACACGATCATTTGTCTAGACAGGTAACCCATCTCTCTTGAAGACCCATGGTTTATCTTCCATATCATCTACACTACTATAATTATGCTACTTATACCCGCTAGGATACTTCTTGTACATACTGTACTGCTGTAACTCACTACAGATACTAAAATTGGCGCGAAATAGTCTTCGTGAGATCTGTACTGTAGTGGGCTGAAGCGTTTTAGAAACAAGTAAATTTCAGTTAAGAGATATTTATTGCCTCTTGTTCTCTCCTTGACCTCCCTTGCTACTAGTAGCTGTAGGCCTGTTGCGGCTGCAAGGTTGACTTCGCATTGCTGGAAAAACGAAATCAACCAGACGACTTCGACAAAGCAATATACAAGCGATTGGCAATACCATGGGAATTAAAGGCCTCGCAAAGTTGCTCTCTGATGAAGCACCAGATGTATGTGTTGCAGCTCTATGATTCCGCAAGCTACGTTCTTAAGTCGTCCATAGCTAACCACCACGAAACCTACTATTCCTTTTCTCCCTCCAACATTTCAGTGCATTCGTGAAGTAGAGTTGAAGTCCTTGCATGGACGGAAGATTGCTGTCGATGCATCCATGGCAATTTATCAATTTTTGATTGCCGTAAGGAGCGGTGGGCCAAATCATCAGGCTACCATGCTCACAAACTCGGATGGCGAGACGACAAGTCATATACAAGGAATGTTCAATAGGACAATTCGTTTCCTAACCGAAGGAATCAAACCTGCCTACGTATTCGATGGAAAACCACCCCAGTTCAAGTCTGGCGAGCTGGAGAAGCGTCGAGAAAAGCGTCAAAAGGCCCAAGCTGAACTCAAGAAGGCAGAAGAAGAAGGCAACATTGAAGAACAAGACAAGCAGTCCAAACGACTAGTTCGTGCAGGTCACAAAGAAAACGAAGATTGCAAAGCTCTTCTCAGGCTGATGGGAGTTCCAGTCATCTTAGCCCCCTGCGAAGCCGAAGCCCAAGCCGCGGCGTTGTGTGCGGAAGGACAAGTATACGCAACTGGAACAGAAGATATGGATGCATTGACATTCAAAACGCCAGTACTCGTCAGAAAGATGACGTTTGCCAATGCATCTAAATCAACTGTCCAAACAATGTCATATGCAAAGGCAATAGAGGGTCTAGGTCTTAGCCATGATCAGTTTGTGGACTTGTGTATTCTATTAGGTGAGAAATACTTTCTCGAAGCGCTTTTTTTCGCTTGTACGGCTCGCTCAATTTCTTCATTTTATGCTTTCTCAGGCTGTGATTACTGTGACAGCATCAAAGGAGTTGGACCAAAAACAGCACTGAAGTTAATCCGCGAACATGGAAATATTGAAACCATTCTTGAAAAGGGGTTGGAAACGTCTGGGAAAAAGAAATATGAGGTGCCCGAAAGCTGGGCGCCGAATGCAAAGAACGACAATGCGACAGACGAAGAAGAAGAGGGCAACGAGAATTCCGAGAAAGGGAGCAAGCCAATTCCTGCCTATGTCGAGGCACGTAGGTTGTTCAACCACCATGAAGTCTTGAAAGGCGAAGAGGTCGAGCTGAAATGGACGGCTCCTCAATCGGAAGAACTCAAGAAATTTCTCGTAGATGTGCATGGATTCAATCCCGAACGTGTGCAGGCCTCAGTAGAGAAGTTGGAAAAAGCCCACAAAGCCAATTCCAAGCCGCAATCTCGGATGGATTCTTTCTTTACAGTAAAGGTAAATCCGGTCTCTTCTGCGAAGCGAAAGAAGAAACTGGAAGAAGCAAAGCAAGCGAAGAAAAAGAAAACCGCAGTAGGCCGCAAGAAAAACTAAAGGGCAGCGGAGGTTTCTTGAATCGAGCCGGACTGACCAATTGGAAAGGGATTCGATTAGCTAATGCAGTTCGCACGAAACTAGAAACCTCATTCAAATCAATCTTCTTTGCTCGCAAGGTTGCCTTGGTTTGCTTCTGCCATCTTTGTCACTTTCCTGTTGATCTCGGTATGTTAAAAATACAGATAGAAGAGTCGACTCGTAGAGCTCAAAATGAAAGATTACATTCCCCTACCAGTTATATTAATTTACGTTCCGTGATGTGATATAATCAGAGAATTTCTTCGACGCGCATATTCATGGTTCGTTAAAAGCGCACAAACATAAAATGAAAGAAAAATCGAGGTTCATAGGACCAACACAGTCCCTTTTCTGGATGCCTTCTGGTGGGTTGAATGAATTGTTACCATTCTGCCACCTACCTCAGCCTCACTCCTTCGATCAGTCATGTCGCTGCTTCGAACGAATTCAAATCCTTAATAGGACTCAAAGTCGTTTTGGGGTCTGAAAGGAGCTCCCTAACAAAAAATATGAGTAAGTACAGTCATAAACAACACTATTAATGAACGAGAAGCAATCGTACCTCAACTGTGGCGCCACCAGGACCAGTCACCTTGGTTGCCTTGACTCGGCCGTTGTTGTCTTCTTGCGGAACGTATTCCACCGCTTCACCATCAGCAAGGCTTCGGAATCCTTCGCTCTTGATTTCGGTTTGGTGAACAAAGACATCTGGGCCATCATCGTCGGGAATGATGAACCCGAATCCTTTCATGGTGTTGAACCACTTGACCGTACCAGTCTTCCTATCGTCGCTCATGAACAAAAGTGTGCGAGATCCGCGAACGCCAGCAGCGGGGTTCGTGGTAAACGCAGTGACGATGCTGAGAAAGGACAGGAGCAGGATAATAACTTTCATGTTGACGTTAGGATGTGTAAGCTCTCTTGATGATTTTGTGATAGAATTTTTTTCGTTGCCACCTATCAAATCAGATACGTTTCGTTTTATTTCATTGGATCTGCGTCTTCGTTCCTGACGCTTGATTTCTAAATCCACGTGCGAAGGACGTACTTGGCGAAGGTGTCAGGTGGAATCTCAGAAGTGGCGTAGGGTAGAAATGGAGAACAATCTAGGTGTATAAGGACAGACGGAAGTTTAACCCACCTTTTTCAGAGTTAGGTCGCCCCATGTTGCCCATGCCTATGTTGAGAGTCATCTACTACATCAATGGCTTCTCTGGTTGGGATGGAAATCAACCTTGCTGTGTATCTGAATGCGATTAATGTTTGCCATTCTCCCCATTCTCACTTTTTGGATGACGACACCCGGCCAGGCGCGAGTTGTGGTGACACGACAGACGAGGCTGACATTCGTCGTATATGTAGTACCATAGACTCAGTCGTATGATCAGGTTTCCAGCAATACCACGTACAGTACAATATCCTGCGTACATCAGACGTACAGCTTCTCCCACCATAGCCGTTCGAGGAGCTCGACCGAAATCCCCCAAGAGAAAAATAGCCTAGGCATCAGGCTCGAAATGCTTGGTGTAACAACAAAATCGCCGAAATGTAAGAGAAAATGGCATGGTTAGAGGCGGAATTTTTGTTGCAAGGAGAGCGTTTTAATGGGTTGTAGAAGGGCTATTTTACTTGCGGATTCGAGAGCAAGATTGTCTGTGAAGATAATAGATTGAACGGTGATTCGGCTACGTGAGAGATTGCTCTCCTTCCACCGTTTCAATTGCGTACGGGATGTACTACACGCTACATGTTTTCTGGAATGACAACACCATGGTGACGAACATCATTCTGTTGCCTTCTCCTGCCAATTGTAGTTCCAGAATCCTACGCTAAAACTTCACAGACGTATTGCTCTCTGTCTTGCGGTCTTAGTTTTCCGTCCCCCCCTTGATTTCATTCATTTCAACGCCACTAACTCCTGCTTTTTTCCCCTTTCTTGCGTTCCTGTGACTTGGTCTTTTCTCACAGAAAAGAGATAAAACGGCTTTATCTGAATCAAATGACAATGCGTTGGCGGTCTGGTGGCGGAGAGTCGACAGCTGCCACTAGCAGTAGCTTGGAGGAAATAGATGCTTCCCAACCCATATCCACGGCCAACTCTGCTCTTTCCTTTCCTTTAGAAAATGATGAACCCGATTCCTCATCATCAGCGGCCATGACCGCACGTAAATCGGCAAGCGCCATTATCAGTCAACAACAATCTTATGAAACTTCTGGCAGCTCCGTAGGTGATCTAGGTGATCCTCCGTACCGCACTTCTTCGTCACAGCAGTCTCTACAGCAGCAACAACAACAACAGTCTTCAGATAGTAGCAGCGGTGACAGGGAGGACGGAGATGACGATAACTCTCAAGCCCAGCAAAGCACGAATAGCGATTCAAAGGAGCCCCAGATTTCAGAGGACGACGATGGTTCCGATCACGAAGTACCGTGGAAACCACAAGCTACGCAATCGACATGCGAATTCACGCATACAATCACCAATTATAGTCAGAAACGAGAATCAGGCTGTAAGAAAGCAGAATATTCTTCGACGACTGTGGACGAGTTTGGAAATCGTTGGAGGTTGATAGTATATGTCAATGGCAATGGAAGGGCATCGAATCACCATCTGAGCTTATTTCTTCAGGTTAGTACGAGAGGCGTCGTCGGATTGAAATGCTTTGAATAATGCTGACCGAATACACCGCTGCTGCTTCAGGTTGCCGATGCCGATGACTTACCATTTGGCTGGAAAAAGGCTGTCTCCTATGTTCTGACTCTGGAACATCCCAATGGTTCAAACCTTTCGTATGCAAAGAGGAACCCCGACAAAACGTTTAAGCTTTGCCCGAAAGCCATCGATTGGGGTTGGTCGCAGTTTATCACGTCCGACCGAATTCAGCAGGAAGGATTCGTACAAAACGACTCCCTTGTTGTAAGAGCCTCGGTCACTGTGAAGAGTTCGTCGGTTTCTATAGATTTGGAAGACGCAGAACTATACTTGAAATGCGCCGTTGAGGAGGGAAAGCCAGATGCTGTCCAGCTATGCTTGGACCAAGGTGCTTCGGTGAACTGTCAATTCAAGGATGACTTGTACACACCCTTACATACTGCTTGTAGTTCATCGACGCCGGACGATTCGGCGTCGGAGGGAAGCAATGGAAAAAGTAACGAGGATAGCGCTGGCAGCATGCAAGTCCTGCAACTCTTGCTAGAAAAAGGAGCGGATGGGAATGCATGCAACAAATGGAGAGAAACACCATTGTTGATTGCAGCGAATAACGGTCATCGTACAGCTGTCGAGGCTTTGTTGAAACATGGTGCAGATCCTTCACTGTGCAGTGAAGCTGGCTGGTCAGCTCTTACTTTTGCGGCACATAAGGTAAGGGAATTTTTGGCATTTGATGCGAATAATTCATTACAAGGAGGTCGCAACTCATAGTTATACTCGTTAGGGTTATGATGATATTGTTGCTCTCTTGCTGAGAGCTGGTGCCCCAGTCAACTGCCGTGTAACGGAAGACTCGTCTACACCGCTCCATAAAGCTTGTGCTGGTTCAAAATCTGGTCACCTAACCGCAGTGAAGCTGCTACTGAACAACGGCGCCGATGTGCATGCCCTCAACAAATGGCGCGAGACTCCTTTGCTAACTGCTGCTAATCATGGGCAGGCCGGGGCCGTTGAAGCTCTGTTGAATGCAGGGGCCGACCCATGCAAGTGTACTGACACTGGATGGTCTCCCCTCAGTATCGCTGCCTACAAAGGACACGATGATGTTGTCAAGCTACTTTTGGAGGTGGGGGAAGCTCCAACAGAAGAGGCGGATCCCACTTTGAGTGCTTTGCTTCAGGCTGCAACAAAGGGGCTCCCTGACACTGTCAAGCTGCTTCTGCATCATGGGGCCGACCACACTGTCACCACCAAGAAAGGCGACACCGCACTCAGTATCTTGGTGGAGCAAAATCTAATTGATGCAGCTGTTGATATGGTAACTGAATACAAGGCAAGCATCCCTCGTTGCTCACGAGACCGGAAGAAGGTACAGCGAGCGCGTTTGTTGATCAATCTGAGAGTGAAGCAGCAAGAAAGAGAGGGAAAAACTATAGATCTGGACGACGATGAAACCGACGAGGAAGCGAAAGACGATCCAATTGCTGCGCAGCATCATAAGAACGGGGATACGCAATTGTCAGGTAGCAGCCAGAAGAAAAGTAAGAAGAAGAAAAAGAAGAAGATGTCAGCAGAGCAACAGGCCAAAGCAGCAGAGGAAGCGCTGTTGTTAGAGTTGGAGCAGGAGGATGCGAAGAAGCACGAAGAAGAGCAACAAGCAAACAAGAAGTCCGCTAAGAAACGCAAGAAGAAGGAGCGCGAACGCCAACAGAAGAAAGAGCAAGAGGAGCGTCGGCTTGCTGAGGAAAGGGTGAAAGAAGCAAAATTGCGCAAAGAACGAGAGGCCAAGGAAGCTGCAGAAAAGGCGGAGCGCGAAAGATTAGATGCCATTAGGCGGAAAGAGGAGGAAGAGGCACACAGGCGTCGCCAGGCACTTCTCAAGAAGGAACAAGAGCAACGGCTGAAATTGCAGAAGCAAAAAGGCCCTGAGCAAAACGGATCAGGCTCGCCAATGACAACTGAACGGCGTGGAAAGCCAGCAAAGGCCAGGAGCGTAAGGCAACAACATAACCACCAAGGTGAAGTTCAGCACATGAATCGTCAAGAAGTGAGCAGTAGGAATACAGGTAAGAATTCGACTACTGATAAGACCTTTTCTTCGGCCCCCACAATGGGGTTTGGACAAGGCACGTCGAAGGCCAGTGGAAAGAATCGTGGTTGGGAGACCAAACCCATGAAGGCGTCCCAAGCTGACAAAGCACAGCTGCCCAAGTCACAAGATCCTATTGCCCCTGCGCAGTCGGCTGACTTTTCGACTCAAGGCAATGGTAGTTCTTCTCAGTTTAGTCTTGGAGTAGAACGACCTGGAAGTGCGTTTTCGTCGACCAAGGAATTTCCAAGTCTACTTGGCTCTCAGGCAGCGCCACATAATGCCTATACCCCTGTCGACACTCTGCAAAATGGTGTGTCCCACGGTCCTCAGTTCAATGTTCAGCAAACAGAGCACCCAGCAGTATCTCTATTCCGTCGAGAGAAAGTCAATGAACTATTTCAGAGATGTGCGATTGCGAGGACAAATGCAGACGCTTTGGGCGTTTTGAGCGAGGAAACGGTGAAAAAGGTAGTCTACAGGTGGATAGTTCGGGCTGCTCACCAGTCATCGCCTTCTCTCGATTGCATGATCCCCAGTTGGATTGACCCTAGAGAGCTGACAACTTTTTTCCAGCGGCAATTTCTTACAGAAAGCCGGAAGGGTTCAGCTCCTGGTGTCGCCATTGTAGGCATGGAATCTTTGAAAGAAGCAGGTTCAGCCATGGCCAGCCTTTGTCAGACTCTAGCCAAGGAGCTTGTTGCCTTTAAGCATCGGTTGGAGGGACAGCTTCCTGCTGATTGGAGTGATGCCTCAGTTGGTGTGAATGCTTCTGATTTCATGCAAAACGGCCGTGGTTCGATGGTCGTTCTTGACTGGGCAAATCGTTCGCAGGTGTACATGCCGTCGATTCAATTCACCAAACTTCGTGATCGCTATGTGGGCCCTCCATCTCGTTTCCTGTCTTCTCTTTTTGCTGCAAAGGTCCGCTACGAAACGATGCAGTTGATGTTTGCAAATAGCGCAATGGACAATCGATTGCCACCCGATACCTCATCCGTGTTAACGGTACAGGCCGCAGTGTCAGCAGAAGCATGGTCCGATCCATTTGTTTCTTGCAACAAGAGCTTCTTTTGGGGAAGGTTTTTTGATGTCGACTTTTGCTTCGGCGGGTTGAAGCCTTTCGGACATGGCGATGCGAGCGATGATATCTTGGCAAGACATGGTGGATCGATATCAGTCATGCCTCCACTCGATAACCTCATTTCGTCTGTGTATGTTCGCAAGATGCTTGATCTGATGGTCATCTGTAGCCAGGTTCCTCTATCTTTTGCTGTGTTTTTTCGATCGGATTGCTTTCTTGACAGTGCGGGTGCACCAAGCATTGATGACCTTTATGCCTTGGACCCACGCTTACGTGACAACACTTCCTTTGTGCGCAATATTCAACCGCTGGCAGCTGGCAAGCACCATTTCTTCAGCGATAAGACGGGCCGTGTCGAGACGAGTCTCACTGGCAGCCTGTTCGTGCTTCTCCAAAACGAAAAGGGAAGCGCTGCTTTTGAATACAGCGATTCAACCATTGCCGAGATTGTCAGATCCATGGGTGGGGGTATCCAACTTCCAACCAACCCCTCATTGATACCTTCAAATCCTTTTTCGGCTGACAATATTCTTCCCAACGACGCAACAGGCCTTGGGCAGAATGGAGGTTACTTTGATGTCCTACCCGCTCCTGTCTCGCCTCTTGCTGCTCAGTCGACGACCTCCGATTTTGGTCCTGTTGGGGGATCAAGTTTGACAAACAATCCATTTGCTGTTACAGTTGCCCCTGGGTCAGAGCAACGTCGCACTGGTTCAAGACGAGGACGATTGTTTGACCTGGTGGACGATGGAGAAGAGGACAATATGAATGATGTTGATGTTGTCTCCGGCATGCTAGGAAACTTGAACATGGATCTCTTTCAGAACACAACAGGACAAAATGCACAGGATATTGACATCGAAGCGATCAGCTTGATGGGAATTGGAGGTCCACCAGGAGGGGGACTTCAGCCCCGGAATTCTAGGGGGCGCTTTGGATAGCTCTTGAGGGCAGCTACATGCTAACATCATATTTCTTCTCGATACTCTCATTTAACGATTAGCCGGTTCATACCTTTCACTATGCGCGCTGTACTTCTTCGAACTAGTGTGTATGTGCATTGGATTAATGATTACCCATCAAGATTATTGAGGTCTAGTACATTGTTGGTTCCAGCTGAGCTACAAGCTTTCGTAAGGGTTTATACCTGAGTACACCTTCTGGTAGAAATCTATGGTATCAAAAATAGTCTTGTGATTGATGAGCTCTTGTGAACAGAAACCTGCCACTCCAATCATGGCCAGACGGCCATTTTGCAGTTCTCTGGTTTGCATGTCAGCAAATCTTGCAGGATCCACTGGCTTTAGTCCAAGTGGATCAAAACCCAAATCACCTGGATAATAATTTTCACGAAGTGCCCAAAGGCTTTTGAATTTCGTGGGTTCGACCCAGCCAATCTTGGCGCGGGTCAGTTCAGCAGCTCCAATACCGAAGGTAAGCAACAAGAAGGCGGGGAGAGGGACCTGTGCAAGTTGGTCGTTGGCAGGACCAGTAATTGCAAACGGTCCTTGAATCGTTTCCCCAGCCAAATAGCCCACTACAGCGAGCATCGCAACTCTCGAGTGCTGAACCTCAGCTTCTCTGTATCTTTTGACATCGTTCAGGCTGATTCCACTTTGGCAGAAGCCGATCGGGTCAAAGTAACCAGTAGGAGCAACTACACCAGGAAGACCAAAGCATGGTTTGGAATCATCTGGTACCCATCCATTGACGGCTACCACTTCTGGAACAGGGGTAGGAGCGAAAGGCGAATTTTCGTCATCGGGACCAACTTCTTCTGCCACTGATGGACTCTCATTCAGAATCGATGCCTTGTTTCCGGAGGTCCCCCAGCCGGGAGCAAAGGCAAGAGTGCCTTGAGACCAGAACAGGGCAGTGAAGGCAAGCACTTTCATCTTTCTTTGGTAGGCTCTTGGAATAGGTTTGTGTCAGAAACTCGAGGACAAATATACTGTGGCTAGTGCAATGGAGTCAGAAATATGATGAGGTTTTCGACACCGTCAGGCTGGCAGCGTCAGCAACGTGGGTCTCGTGACTGGAGGTCCCGCCAAAACGCAAGTGAATGCAGAACCGAAAACGGACAGGATCCATCCTGCACTCTATCTACATATTGCCCGTTTCGATGTCCGTTTAGGACCTATTGGGGAGGACAGGTTAGAATAGTTGCTGCATGCCCATGGAGCTCGCAATGGATTCTCGTCTCAGCAAGAACAAAAAGGCTGCTTCAGTTGTCACAATGATCTATAATGTTTCTAAGTTGATGAACAATCCAGAGAAAGAATATTTCCGACTATTGACGGCGAAGCGGCCAGTTTCTTGGAATATGCATGGCAGCGTCACAATACAGACCAATGCTATCTGCCTCGTGCACTCGCCCTCTGCCCAGAATGAATTTTGAAATCAACATCACTATGTACGATGAATCAGAAGTGCAGCAAAGTTGTTTGGCGCCTAAGTTTTCGTATCTAGATTCGGCAGTCCAGCATTCTCAAGTTTTCGCGAGATGCTGGACTGCCCCTGACTGGTACATTTGAAACTTGAGAGTGCTTGGCTACCAAAGTCGTGTACGTGATCTCCATCCTTATCAGTTTTTGAATCTTTGGCGACCCTCTGCCAAGTCGTCGTCGGACACATAAGTCTACCGAGACACCAAAATAGTTGAAAGAAACTGCTAGATTCACAATGCATTTGGGACTTTGTTTGCTACTTATTGGTCTGGTCACCAAGCAAGCTGTTGGTTCTGTCATCGCGACTGCCAATTGCAATTTCAATCGAAAATCATACAATGCCGAGCTTCAACTATTCTACTCCTACATCGTGGAATTTGATCTTGGCAGCGAAGTGAGCCTTGGAGGTAAGCATGATCGATGTACTGAACTTGTCGGCCCTTTTCTCCCTCCTCACCTAGAAAGGACGTTTTTCACGCTACTAGGAATGGAAACGGCCATCGCGCTTGCAGTTGCCCAAGAGCTGGATGCTTGCGATGATATGGATCGTCCCTTATTCAAAGTTCGAGATGATACGGAACATGTACTGTCCAGAAATGGTAGGTGGCCCTCAGCTTGATTTTCGATTACCTGTGTCAGTTTCTGGGCTCACATTGAAGTTCTCCCACAGCCAACTGCACATCTGTGGTCTCTGATAGTAGCTGCCACGTCGTAACTGGGGTTACAGTCATTCTACTCGACTTTTACTCGGCCCAGGCGCGTGAGGAAGCTTATGCTGCTATTAGGAAGGCCCTGGGAAACTCTGCAGTCCTTCAACTATTTGCTAGTTCTGTTGTTCGCACACAGTTTCTGCAGCCTTTAAGTGAGGCACTGGTCGCCGCTGGGGATGACGGCAATGGTGGTGGTGATGGCACGGCAACGGTAGCTGTAGCTACAGCTGCGGCCGTCGTGGCATTTATTCTAGCTTCTGTCATCTGCTATGGCTTGATGTACGACAAGAATCAGCGGAAATCTAGGTTTCGAGATAGAAAAGCTTCCAGTCGGATTCAATCGATTAGAGAAAAACAGGCCATGTCCACTAGGAAGGATTCTTCGAAGGTTCAGCAAAAGTTTGCTCGACTTGGTGACGGCACATCGTCTTCTGACAGAATCATGGTTTGTTCAAGCTTTGTGGAGTCCCAAAACTATATTCCCTCTACTACCTGGAGCTTGTCCGATATAACCTCCGATGACTCTGGTTCGATTAGGTCTAATATTTCACGCACGACGAGCAAACTTGAAAGCATCGATGAGGGCGTAGAAGATGAAGAAACACATGACAGACACCATCATGTCAGGAGCAAGAGAAGAAGGGTCAAAGACTTTGACTGCGGCAAGGTTCGGAGAGGAACGGTGTACATTTCTAATCTCTCTCAATGTCGCAAGGCCCTTTTGATGCCATCCGACTCAGACTTGAAGATTGGAACTGCCAAATGCGTGGATCCTGGCGAGATGGATCGGGAGACGAATATACCTCAGTCTATTGGTTCCAATCGTTCCGACCCCTTGGATTCATATCATGTCCTTCCCAATGACGAAAAGTCAATGAGTGATAAACGTTTCGTCATGAACCTTCCCAGCGCAAATGGTTTCGTTGACATTGAACAAGGCTCAGTCTCTGAACATCTAGATCAAATCAATCCGAATACTCCCGTGTCCCAGAAATGTAAGACCAATGAGACACTTGAAGAAACACTATGTTCAACTCCAAGTCAGATCACGCCAAATCAAACGAAAGCAGGAGCGGGGACTATGGTCTCCAGCAGTGATGACGGTACTATTGCAGTACCGTGGAATGGGAAGTTGTCCACTTTGGAAGACGTAGAAGTGAGTAGCATTGACACAAGTGCGGGCAAAGCAATCTCGGAGAATCAGAACGAGGAAAACTTGGCTGTCGATGGAGATGTTGAAGTTGATGCGCTACAAATGGGCTGCACGAAAGCGTTGGGGGAAGCTAATAGTGCCGTCAAGCTACATGAAGAGTCTGAAGGAGCTATCAGAACCATTGCACCAAAGGGAGATGCTCATTTGCCCAACATGATCCCTGGTTCACAGGCGAGGAAAGCCAGCGACTCTGATGAGGAAGTGTCCAATGATGACATGGGCGACGAAGACTCTTCTGGTGAAAAGGAGGAAGAAGGGAATCTCGACGGAAGCCGTAGCTTGTATTCACTCGAAATGGATGACACAATCAACACGTTCGTGGATGACGCCACGGTTGTTGCTTCAAGCCCTTGCATGGGAGACAATATCTTGGTGCAACTCGACTGTTCCGGCACTTGCAACGAGAGCAATTTGGACGACGTTCAAGTTAGCGATTCAGATGATGACTCCTTTTTTGTTGACGATGTTTCCGAAGCAAGCATTGATGATTCTGGGAGGACTACAACCGGTAGCTACTCTTTCGAAGAGAAGATCGTGGAGTCCAAGATTCTCACTGACAGCACAAACCAAGCTGTCAACGCGATCTCTGGCACTGCAGACTACAAAAAAGCACCAGTCGCAAGCGAAACGGATGGACTACCGGAAAACGTTTAGGCCTCCAACATCTTTCATTGGTAGTCATAAGTAAGCTTCTTGCCAAAATCCGCGACTAGCGCTTCTCCATTATTAGTATCTACCAGTTAATGATATCATCACCGCGCCCGTAGATTCGATTCTGGGGCAGAAACTGCCAGAAAGCTATCTAGAATTTTCTGGAAAGATCTCTCTTGGGAAGAGAAGCGTGGCCTTGTTGTGCCAACAATGAGCAATACCAAGGTTGACCCAACTTGCTGCGGTTTGATCCACAGCTGCCGTTCACTCTCTCTCATACCTGGGGTATAAGAAGTGAAAGTAACAGAGAAACTTGCCTTTTGATCACTCGACAATGGCTTCACTTTGATGTCCACTGGAGCGCCATAGGCGCCAAACTTCCCTTTTGATGCCAACACAGAGTCAATTAATATCTGCTTGAATACCTTCGGAGCATCCCAATTTGATTCCGCCGGCACTACCTGCACAAACGCAGACTCCGATGACCGCAGATCGCGTGCCTCCAAACCACCCGCTGTGGGTAACAATGGCCATGGCGATTGAAATTCGACAAGGATTGGTTTCCCACCGATCGCCTTGATCTCCGCAGAAACAATCCCTTGTTTGTTTTGAATAGGTGTAGAACTTTCCTCGAAGAGCTCTACACCTGTTACAGGCTTTGTTTTCCCTAGACCACCAACACCACCATCGAATGCCATTGCGATATGGGGAGCTACCAATGGTAGCATCAAACCATGAAGAAACGTGGATCTAGGAAGAAGTGAATCAGACGGGAATTCGGACTGGATTCTTTCTTGTCGATGACTGCTCGCCAAAGCAGAAACGACGAGAATGCAATGCATCCACGATAACATCGACAGCACTGCACGACATGAAATCATCTTTCCTAAAATGCAGCGTCTAAACCTATGCCATCACAATTTGATGACTTGGAGTTTGGAGTTGAACAAGAATAGGGAAGCAAAGATCGTTGGGGAAGTGGGGAGTATCTCCCCAAATTGTACCCACAAATCCTCTTGTCCGTCTACGCGCGGTCTATAGCCTATGTACGTGGAGTGATCAATTGGTCTTATACAACAACGTATATAAAGAATATAAATTATACAACTGTGCTATGAGCGCGTGCTTGACCACCAAACATGGTCTGCCCGCGTGCCTTCCAACATTGGGCATTGGTGGTCGTCAATTTTGGCGTCGTGATGTAGTTGAATGCAAGTGTGCGTTGGTTCTAGTCAACATTAGTGTGTCGATCAAATCAACAACCGGGGAAGAGTAAACACCACAGCGATTTTGAACTTATCAAGCATCTGAACAGTAATCAAAATGACAGAGGTAGTAGCAGGATATGAAATGTGCCCATCTTATGCATCAGTCTTGTAAGTTGAATGTCCCTGCAAGACTTGAAGACATGTTCTGTGACGAGTCTTTGAAGTACGGATTAGGCTGTCAAGCAGCTTTCGCTGCGAGTACTAACATGCATGGTTCTTGTCGTTTGATCGCAGTGGGTATCTTGGTGCTAGCGCATGTATGATCTTTTCCAGCTGGGGATCAGCATGGGGAACATGGAGAGCAGGGCTCGGCGTTTGTCACATGGGCGTGGATCACCCAAGAGGCGTTATTAAGAACATTGTTCCTATTGTCATGGCGGGTGTTTTAGGTATTTACGGGCTTATTGTGTCTGTCATTATTACACAAGGCGTATCAACTCCTGGACAGGACGGATACAACACTTATAGCCTTTACAACGGATACACACATCTTGCAGCTGGTTTGTGCTGTGGTCTTTCTTGTTTGGCAGCCGGTGGTACTATCGGAATGATTGGAGATTCAGGAGTTCGGGGTTTTGGATTAAAGGCGGAACGCGGAAGAAAATGGTTTTGGAATGAGGGTGAGGGAGAGGATGCAGAAGGAGGTGCTGAGTATGGCGGGGGCCGAGCTGCTGAAGATGCCAACAAACTCTACGTTGGTATGCTGATCATGCTAATTTTCTCAGAGGCGCTTGCGTTGTACGGCCTTATCGTCGCACTTATTCTGAGCCAACACAGCTACTCTTGCGGATAAACTGCTATCAGTGGCGCCAGTAAACTCAACCCAACTATAGAATCGCACATTCCAAAATCTAAAGTATCTTGTACTAATCACCATTTCTGTTGGACGTAATGCTCTAGGTATAGATGCGAACAAGAATCGTTGTTAGCACTAGTGTATCGTGCGTTTCTATAAGACCCTTGGTAGGGATGAGATACGACGAGGAAACTGCAGAGTGCTTTCCTACACGGTGACTACAACCCGGTCTCGACAGAATGGCTACGCCTTCCTTAGATGATGCTTTTGACTCTTCTTTGTCATCCATCACCCGAGTCCAGTGAGTTGTGCTTCAGTCGTGAGTCGTGACTACTCCCTATTTCTATTTCCCCTTTTTATTCCCCCTTTGCTTCCAGGTGTCAATGACAAAGTTTTGTAGAACAAACCCATCACACTCTGCAGGATGGGAACATGATAGTGGCCATATATCTCTGTTTCTACGCCTTCATCATCTTGCATATGTCAAATCAAAAAGATCAAGATCTGATAGATCAGGCGAAAGTCAAGTACGACCAGGAAAAGTTGTTTGAAGCAGCTAGGTTGCTTCAGCAGGTGGATAGCAAATCACCGCTGTTGACCGACTTTCACAGAAAGCTGCAACGGAATGCCTTGATTTGCGAAAAAGCCGTCACCGAGCTCCTCTCGTCACCAAGTAGCGATAGTAGCAATGATGAGCAAGCTTGGAAGAAACAAGGCGAATCAAATGGTTCTTATCCCACAACGATCTACTACAAGGTTGAACCTGGAGCAAGAATGACGTGTCGGATGGAAACCCCTGTTCCGTCGAGTTTGTTGGTGCCTTTGCTCAGTGTCTTAAATGAGAGTGAGCTGTATCATACATGGATTCCCTCGTGGACACGCCCGGTTCGTCTGGGCGTCAGACAATCCAAACAGCTCTTGCATGACACTCGAGGGCATCAAGTCATCCAGGTACAGTGCGATGCCCCATGGCCTATGGCATCGCGAGAAGTTTTGATGGATGTTATCGCTATCGATGATATCGACAAGAATGGCTTTATTGTGGCAAAAATGCAGAGTTTGAACACAAAAGAGAGTCAACAGAATCAAATTTCAAACTTTGAAGTTCCACCAGTAGATGGTAACATGGAGCGGATTGACTATGATGGAGCCGTCCTCTTTCGATCATGTCCAGTCGACCATCCCAATTATGCTCGTGCTAGGGAAAAGTTTGATGGTGATTTGATCTTGCTACAGTTTGTCGTGTATTTTGATGCTCATATGACGGTGCCGCATTCACTGATTAACTTCATAACTCGAACTGCCATTGGTCACGTATGGAACATGCTATTGCATGTTGCAGAACAAGTTCGAGATGGAACACGGAAGGAACACAAGGAGGTGATTGAAAAGAAGGCAGAATTTTACAAATGGGTCGAGGAAAGATCTCAATTCATGCTAGCCCAGATGAAACAAACTAATGCATCGCAAACGGGCGAAGAACAAAGAAAAGAAACGAGGGAAGAAACAGGAAAAGGAGATTGGACCCTTAACGACGTTTTAAGTTTATCTAAGTGATCCCCAAGCTTTGTACCTGCCTATTACTGGGCCAAGCTTACCCAGACTTCGGGATATCTAGTACTGCGAAGTACAGGAGATACCAGTAGATGAGTCTCCATAAATCCGGGTTTCCCATTTTGAACTGTTTGGCCAAACACAGTCAAGCGCAGAAGGGCAACAGTCGGAGTGGCAACGTTCCCATCATAGCTCAACGCAAGATAGAGAATTGACCAGACACAGAGAGGGAGTGCTTAAAAGACCACGGCAGTAATGTTTCCACTATACGGCTCTCCCTCAGCTGAACCTGAACCGTCAGAAGAAACCAATAGCAGCACAGTTTCTGAAGACAAAGAAATTCCACCGCAGCATCGAGGTCATGATTCTGACAGGGGAACTGTGGAGACGGTTGCTCTTCCACCGGCTTCCTCGTGGAGTGAGGCACACAGACGGTACTGCCAAAAGCATGGTGTCTTGCGTGCGAGCATACGGAGCGTGACTGGCGAGTTGTCGGAGGACGTTGATTATGAGCTTCCGTGGGAATTGCCTACTAGGGCAAAGGTCGTCACTACAATCGATGGCCTAATCAAACCATCATCGCAATCCTCGAAAGCTCAAGAAAGTTCTGTCATATGGCAAAAAACGAAGCAGTTGGCTTCATCGCTAGCCTCAGTGTTCTTTCAGGACGACTTGGAAGAGTCCACTGACTGGCAGCAACACGACGACAATGCCATACTTCACGACCCCTCGACAGGTATGGTTCCGTCATTGGACTGGGACGCTCTTATCATTGAGGTTGAATTAACCAATCAGTGTCTAAAAGTAGTGGAGACGGCCATTCGGAACTATCAGAGTCAGAACTCGTCGTTCTGGATTTTGAACGTGTCGGAGTGGAATGAATGGTGTTCTTCTCAGAAAACGGATGATATGCTCGCAAGATTATCCTCGGCAGACACACAGTGGCTACTTGAGGTGCTGGTAGAGAAAGGTTTGGCCAAAATTGTGAAGCGAGATCATGCAGCAGACTTGGTTGTCTTGAGTCACGAATTGCCAAACTCTGAAGCCAGTAGCACAAATGTGGATGTGGCCGTTGCACTGCACGATATGAAACGTACACAGCATAAGCTAGAGTGTCAAATCGAAGACTGGGTAAGGGAAATGCAGGAGTCTCGGAAAAAGGCAGTTCGCCACAAGCGACAAAATCAAGTATCGCTAGCAATAATGCAATTGAAAAGGTCAAAACTCCTCCAGCACCGAATCCATTCATCGACGCAAGCCATGTTGAAGCTGGAAGAAACCCAAGCAACAATAGAAATGACACAAAGCAATCAGGTTGTGCTTAAAATATTGGCCCAAAGCAGTGAACAACTCCGAAAGTTGACGCAACAGACACCTATTGACCAAGTTGAGAGTGTCACGGAGAGTCTGCAATATGAGACTGAAAAAGCCAATGATATCCAAGACGCTCTAGCTTCTTCAAATCCCTCTTCAGATACAAGCGACGAAGATCTGTGGAGAGAATTGGAAAGCCTCGCCTTGGAAGATTCCAACCCCTCAGCACCTGACAACGGTCCTGCTCAGAAGCTCGATTTGTCTACTGTGCCTAAGAAGAAGACAAGCATCGAAAAAGGCAAAGTTGAGGAAAAGAAATCCGCTGTGCTAGCTTGAAAGGTTTCTGCGCTAGTTCGCCAAGTGTAGTGTTTTCGAAAGAAATGAAATAGTATTGTTATAATACACAACGGTGTACCAAATTCCAAAAAGTAAAAGCGGCTAAATTTTCTAAGCACATGAGTAGTTGTGCTGGCTCAGAATGAGCGCTACAATCAGACCATACAAGGCCAGAGCCTCCGAGAAAATCAGCATAATCAGCATCCCGACATAGAGCTTATTGGCATCTTCAGTCCCGCTGCTCCCACCAAAATCTCCGTCTCCTGTATTTTCTCCTTCTCCAGCGGCCCAGAACCATTTTCGTCCTCCCTCAGCTTTGAGACCAAATCCACGCACTCCAGCGTCTCCAATCACCCCAATGGTTCCACCCGCGGCCAAGCAGGAAAAGCCGCAACATAATCCGGCTGCCAGATGCGTGTACCCATTGTATACACTATATGTGTTGCCTCCGCCTGTTGCCGGACTCGAGATAGACTGAGTAATAATAACGGATACGATCAATCCATAAATACCCAACACACCCGCCATGACGATAGGAACAATGTTCTTGATGATACCTCTTGGATGATCAATACCCATGTGGCACACTCCAAGACCGGCTCTCCATGTTCCCCAGGCTGAACCCCAGCCAGAAAGAATCATACATCCACTAGCACCAAGATAGCCACTATTTTCATAAACACAAAAACAAAACCGATGAGTGAGTTTAGGATTCAGCAAGCGGTCGAGACTACCATTCTCATGTCGAGGTCTGACAAGACGTGATTGGATCGTGACTGAAATCGAACGAGAAAGATATAGGCTTGCTTACAACATTGCTGCCCATGACGGGCACACTTCGGATCCTGCTGTGACATCAACCATTGGAGAGAAGTGAAAAGAGATATATAGAGGGATACGCTATCCTAACTTCGGGATGTTGTTGGGATCGCTGCACAGAGCGAGAGAGCGCTCGGGATTGCCCTAGATCCGAGCTCTCTCCAAAGGCGGAAGCAAAAGGGAGGACGAAGGTACGAGAATGGTCGGTATTCGTTGGGAGATATAAATAGTTACATGATTTCCGTTGAGATGCCGCTAAAATGTTGAAATCTACGGCACTTCCATGTGTTGTGTGACAGTCGTAGGCTCCTACGCGTAAGTCCCGAATAGTCCAACCGGCAGTATTTCCTTCCTTCCGCTCTTGGGGCCTGAAGTGGGAAAAATCTAATTGGTTAGCTTGACCGCACGCCTACCCCTTTCCCATGGGGCTCGTTTCAGCCGAATCCAGTAGACAGCACCAACTAAAAACCAATACCTCTGCTCTATTGTATCTGCCCACTGCTGGATATATACCTGCAAACAAAATATGGTTGATCAAGGCGCATCGATGGATGCACAGTGTCCTTCAACAGCCGCCCTTTTGGGCTACGCGGGGGTTGCTGCAGCTGTTTGTCTGAGCAACTGGGGTAGCGCTGTGAGTTTTAACTCGTGCTTTTGAATCTTCGGCAAATCCAAATATCAGAGCTCACACAAGAAATCACCTGATTGTCCTCTTTTGTTGCGCAGATGGGAACATGGAAAGCAGGACAAAGCGTAATCTATACAGGGATCAGGCATCCTTCCTCTGTAATGAAAAACGTGATTCCAATTGTAATGGCAGGTGGTACGTTGGCACTTCATCCCCAATCCTCCCTATCCCAGCACCTCTTTCCTCCAGTCGTCTTCTGACACTTACGACTCTTTCGTACTTTAAGTCATTGGTATTTACGGCCTTATTGTTGGTGTCATAATTGGACAGTCAATTACAAAACCATCAAATGATAGAGAGAACGCATACTCAACGTACACTGGACTCGCCCATCTTTGTGCTGGATTATGCTGCGGCTTTTCGGGACTTGCAGCTGGTCTGTGCATCGGTATTGTTGGAGACTACGGTGTTCGGGCTGTTGGCTACAGAGCATCTGCAGTGACACTATTCCCTACCTCACAAAATGAAAGAGAAGGATACTCTAACATTCCAGATAGTGATGAAGCTGCCGAAACTACCATTGACAACGTCACCGGATCAGAAGATCAAAACAAACTATTCATCGGAATGCTCATCATGCTGATTTTCTCAGAAGCTTTGGCGCTGTAGTAAGTATCCAAAATATTATTCTGGGGTGTGTGTTGCAGGTTATTGCAACATGAAACAGTTTCTCATATCTTTTGTTTCTGCATTTTCCCTTCATCGCAGTGGAATGATTGTTGCGCTAATTGTGAGCCAACATTCATATTCATGCCTTTGAAAAGGCACAAAAGATCTTGAAAGAGATTTTAGGCGCCAACACGCAAGCTTGCTCCTGACTACGAACATTATAGACTGTGAACAGTTTCAAATACAGTAAAAATTTTCAATATCAAACCATGTGACTCTTGTTTAGAGGAAGGAAGGTTGTTTCGGAATGTTTTTGTTTCTCTTAGTAGCTGTATCGAATATCGCCCGATTCTACTCTAGCGTTTGTTGCTGCAAGCAATTGTCAGTGTTTTGTTGTCTCAAGAGTGACACCAGATGGATAGCTGTAGGTGAACGATTGAAATTTCTCACTCTGTGCAGTGGTGGGACGGAGGTGAGACCAGAGGTCGGCGAAATTCCTCCCGGCAGCAGCAGTTACTTTTAGAATGTGGAATAAGATTTGAAATGGAAGCGTGGACGATTGGACAGGTGTTGGGAGAGAAAGTAGAATGAGGTTGCTGAATACAATACAAATCATACTCTTTGAAAAGAGGCACTATATAGAGCATAGATTAAATGGAAACTTCAATTTGTAGTCCGAGATATGAACAAAATACTGCTAGTAAAAATCTTTCAAATCACAACAGAAGCGGACCGGCCAGTCAGTGATTTCCGGCCAATTTGCTAAATAACTTTGTCTAGAGCATACCCCCAGTGTTTACCCCCGTGCTTCGCAGTAATGCTTCAGGAACGACTAAACACTTAGTCTTTCTTGAGTAACAGATAGAGTCTCATGTCAGGTAGAATGTTCGTCAAGTTTCTTTGATCACCAGTCAATCGCATCAGCAGTCCACCATAGCTAAACGCGATAACTGCAGTTCCATCCTTTTGGTAGCTAATATCAAACACACGACCGTGCATCACATATTCATAATTGTCGGCCAAAGTGGGCTCGCTGCTGACCGCGTAGGCAAAGTGATCGGCAGGACTTCCATCCAAATGCAGTGTCGATGCAAGCACAAGTGTAAACTTGTCAGCTTCTTTCAAGGAGTAAATCTCGCAATTGATGTCCAACAAAAGATCGCAATTGAAAGTGTTTCCAATCGCTTGGACCCGATTTACTCTCTCAAACTTGTAGCCGTCGGGATTCAATGCAGTCACTTCGAAAATATCTTCAAAGAGGGTGACCTTGGATGACGTCTCCATATTGGGGTGCTAATCTCTTGTCTTGCCGCAAAGAAAAGCGCCCTGTCGAACCAATGCGCTGTTGAGCTTGTTCTTCTCTAAAACAAAATGATGGAAATTGGAAAATGGAGAGACCCAAACTACTTGTGTGCCGTCTGCCTCCTGGCGACCGAACCATTGGCGTTGGTGCGAAAGACAGATATTTGGGCAACCTTCGAAATGACAATCGTGCGATTGGTCGATTGGCTCTTTTCTGGCGGTATGACAGTCGTACGTCTAGGATTGGGTGTAGTACGGTTTGCAAAAGCTAACGCAGGCGCGCAAAATGGCAACGGCGAAAGGGGTAGAGTGTCGCTAGGACACATGAGACATGTCGTAGAGAAACGCTCACTTTTCACCGATCTATTGAGCTCCCCAAGAGTGGCCAGGACAACCAACCTTAGAACTTAGTTGAGAAATTTATCTATAGCAACCCCCTCTTCTAACACCGGAACCTATGTTTACCGCCCCGAGAAGTCCAACGGTGTCTCGGAGGCGAGTAGAATGTTGTACTTACTAGGAAGCTGGAATGACTGCTGGTTCGTCGATGTGGTTGTTCTGTGATCGCAATTGCAACAAGGTTGTTGGTCATGCTTTCAGTCTATCGTTGTTGGATGCAGTTGAAATCAAGCTATTCAGAATGAAATTATACCAGTAGAGAACAAGAGGACCACGATAACAACCACTGCAATCAAAATAATAATGCTATCACAGCAAGTGGAAAAGAACAAGGTCAGTATTCGGTCTCAAGAAGATAAAGTTCCTACAAATGTCACAAGAAACATACCATTGCTTTTTTCGGATAGCCTTCTGATACACAATTGCTTCTACCAGTTGCTCATTTCCTTCTTCGACATAGTCACCAGCTTGCTTCACTTGGAATTCAATCTGATCTAGAAGTTCCCCTTGTTGTTCAGTCAACAAAGCGAAATCCAAGAACATTTGGTGCAGCTCGGCAACCGATTGTTCCAGGGTCACTACATCTTGGTATTTTCCAGCAACCTTAGCGTATGTACTCCTACAAGGTTTCAAATGGAGCAAGTTGAGTCTCAGATGAGAAAACGGAATGAACCATTGAACACGACAAACAAAAGATATTGCTCACTTGATTTGATCATTGACACTTCCAGCTAAAATCTGCTCCTGGTACAACGCATCCTTTCCTCCCTCGCTCTTCATTACTCTCTCCACGTCTTCATCGGTGGCATCGGGCTTGACAACCTGTACTTGTCGTTTTACTTTTTTCTTGATATCAGTTTTGTATTGTTGTTGAGCCTGTTGATAGGTTTTCATTTCATCAATAAATTTTTTCGTCAGTGTTGTGTTCATATTTTTCCGAATCCTGTAAGAAAAAACGACAAGACTATTGTGAGTGGGTGTATCACCTATCGTTGAGCTATTTTGGGGACAGTAGACATACCGTATATCGGAATCGTTAAGCTTCTTCTCCTTTTCTAGTTTATCTGTTTCCTCCTTGAGCAAACTGAGTAAAGTTTTGGTCCTTTTCGCTCTAGTATTTGTCTCGTCAACTAGGGGTTTCAGTTTCTTCGACAGCTTTTTTTCTTCCGCTGTCGAAGTCGCTCTTACTGCCAGGTCATTAATCTTCTTAATTTTCAACGTGGCTTTGGAAACAGCATCGATATCAGCCTTGATATTGTCCACTTCGCGAAAGAAGTGGTCCATGAACGTTGGCTTTTCCTTTGCCTTTTCTATATCTCCTACAGGCTCTTCGTCATCCGAGTCTTCGAGAGCCCAAGCTGGAATTTTGCCAAGTAGGTCCTTCATCGTCAAAGAAGACGGATTGATCGGCAATTATTTGCCTAGGATCAATTCGATTACGGAGTCTTCGTCCAATTTGAATATCGATAAGCTATTGCCATGAAGTGCTTGCTTTTCGGAAGGGAATGAATGAAGACTGTTGGAATGCTTGTTACGTGACCTCTGGTTATCTATGACCTGTTAACACTCTAGTATCACAAAGAAACCAAGAAATCAGAAATCCGACTTTCACAGAAATCGATTCACTCGATCACAAAACCAAGCGAGGCCGGCCATAGAAGATCAACAGGTGCTAAATTGGTTGATTGACAACAACCGTGCTCATCATACCTAACAGACTGAATAAGAGACAAATTGATCGCTTACTTAGCATACTACTTTGAGTACATACAGGTGTTTCACTTTCGACTCCCATTTCTCTCTTCATTCTTCAACAGCACAAATACGACATATATCAGCCATGTTCCAAGTCATAGCACCAACATTGCGGACTACCAAGACACAATAACCCCAATTCGTAACGTAGAAAAGGGGATGTCAATAGCTTCACCATCTGGTAATTAAAATGAGATGATTCCCGTCGAGAACAAGATGACCACGACAGCAACCACTACAACCAGAATAATAATACTGTCACAGCAAGTGGAGCAGTAGAAGGTCAGAATTTTGTCTCAACAAGGAAAACCGCGCACAAATGTCACCTGAAACATACCATTGCTTTTTCCGAATAGCCTTTTGATACA
>JAAMXS010006518.1:0-46793 GCA_019693525.1 Cylindrotheca fusiformis | reverse complement strand
TCCAATCCACGGTAGCATAGCTCATTTTGACTGCATGGATCTTCCAGACCTTCCATGAACCGCAAAGTAGTGTTGTTATTCGAGGAAATCGTTTCATACTCTTCAGGTGAGTAGTAGAGCTGTGAAAAATCCAAGGAATCCCAATTCGGAGGTGGTTCGAAGTAAGCAAATTTACAGACCACAAAGTGGACCTTTCGTTTAGAAACAAGAGAGTTTGATGGTTTCATAGTCTTCTTCGGGAGGTTGCAGGAAAGGAATGGATGCAGTAGCCTAGTCTTTTTGTAAGGAAGCGAATTCGCTTCCCGAACAGCAAGTGATTGGTTTTCGCGAGAATCTTGTTCCAACAAACATCATCGGGTCACGGCTAACAACCATATGTCGTTAAGTGAAAAAAACGTACAATGGTTGTGGGATCTTACCAGATCCATTAGATATACGTGTCGAACGCACTTTGCGAAGAGCTTCCTCTGAGATTTGGGAAGATTCAGCGATTAAGAGATTCATAGTGTACTTTTAATGTACATAGTGGACATGATTCTCCTTCACAGTCCCGGATGATTAGCTCAGTTGGCAGAGCGTGCGACTGTTAATCGCAAGGCCACCGGTTCGATCCCGGTATCGTCCGTTTCTATTTGTTTTATCTCTTTTTCAACCACCAAGAGACTCAAGAGAAAACGCCTTGTCTAAAATGGGCCTTGTCTAAAATGGGAATGTCTGACGATACAAAAGAGATTTATGGAACTAAACTTAAGTTTCATAGTAACATTGCAAAAAGCGATTCAACAGAACACAACGCTTTGTCTAAGGGGAACTAATCAAATGCGATTACTCTTTGAGTGTCTGACCAAACAGAAACTCTGTAGAACAGCAGAATCAGACATCTTAGAATGCTCCATGGAGTGTCTGACGATACGATAGCTTCATAGTTGGTTTCATTCGAAAGTAGTTGATAAGCAGCCTCGTTTTCGAACGATTAGATCTTGTCCAAAGATGCACCCTTCATTTCTCGAAACAGCAATTCGATTCCACCCTTGTGGCGTCCAATCATACAATTTTCCACGACTTTCAAAGCTGCCAATTTCGACGCCGCTTTTGTCTCTGCGTCCTCGAATTGCAACCACTTTCGTCCACCAGCAAACTCAAGGACCGTTCTGCAAACTTCCGCAACTGTAAAACCAACAGCCTCAACTTCAATGGCTGGAAGAAATTCTCTTAGACCTTCCTCTTCCATAGCCTTGGAGTAGGAGGCCCATATTTCTATGGCTCCTTCCACAATTCGCTCCACTCCCTCTGGATTCTTTGCGTACGCATGATGAATGGCACTCAAGCAATATCCAGAAAGGAGCGATCCTAAATCGAGTCCAGGGGGTCCATAGACAGTGAATTCTGGGTCAATCACCTTTGTATTTCCCTTGGAATCAACCATGATGCTTCCCAGATGAATGTCTCCATGACACAGTGCCAAGTTGGAAGTTTCGCCATTGTATTGTTTTTTGAGCAATTCTATTTCTGCCATGAACTCAGGAGTGAGCTTGAGTCCTGCCCTTTGTTCGTCGGTTGCTTCATTGTAGCATTTGCTAAAGACGAACTCCAGCTGAATTCCCCGCATCTCACGGTTTTCGAAGTGCTTTGTCAGGTATTCTTTTCGCTCTTGAGAAACCTTGGATGAATGGGTCCTAGCGTGTGTCTTTCCCAAAAAGTCACCCAGAGAATGACCGACATTTGCGTGATATTCTCCTGGTTTCTCAACCACAACGTAGTCAAGCAACTCGTATCCGTTGAGAAATTCCATGATGACTGCCATGTGGCTTTCTAAATATCATCAAGAAAGTGATATGCGTAAGAAATGACATCGGCCAACGTGGAAGTCATAGAATCTATCAACCATACTCACCGTCGAAATAATGGATTTTTGGCAAGTACGTTTTGGACAACTGGTCTCCTAAGAGCGTCCTCCATTCTTCGAATACATCGATTTCCCTTTGCATCCGTTTTGACGTCAATGGGAAGCCATCTGGACCAAAGAATGCTATGAATTCAGGGGCTTGCTTCAAAAACACTGCAGAACCATTGGCAGGCTTGATACAAAAGGCATAATTGAGATTTCCTCCAGAGATGACGGAAACTTGGAGACCATCGAGGGAATCAATGACACCTGCGAGATTGTCTAAACGAGACTCGAGATATTTAGGAATCGTTTCAGCGGTCAAGATTTCAGCAGGGGTGGCTTGCATTGTCTTCTCCTATATTCAAGTGATTGGAGTTGAGGGTTGTAATTGGGTTCTGAAGTTTTTCACGCCTTGATTGCATTGAAGTCAATGAATGACATGATCCTCAACGGATATTTTCGCAGGGTATTATGGGTTGGCGTTCAACAGTAGGATGTCTACTAGGGTTTTGCGTACTTCCAAGTACAAAAAGCCAGTCCATTCTTCCTTTATAAATCTGACAATCAAGAAGCTGCAAGCAGTTTATCGGACGCGCTACCAGGTTCCAATTCACCCCTTCCTGCTGTTTTTATGCAATGGTGAAAATTGCATGAAACATACTACACAAATAATGGTGAGAATTGCATGAAACATACTGTAGTAGTGGCTTTATGCGGCTGGATACTTGGAAACCCAACAACATTTCATTCAACGTTTGAGTTTATATTGTTTCGCCTATCTGAATTCTTCGGTTACTGGTTTTATTACTCTTCAATCAGCTAGCAGCAGGAACGATGGGATTGTTGCTTGAATCAGTTTTCGTTTTGCCGCACAAAATTGTTGCATTCGGCAAAATTAAGGGTAACATTATATTTGCTGGCAAATTCTAGTAGCCACGAAGGTGCGGAGCCATGTCTGCGATAGTCGTCGAAGAGTTCTTCTCCTTTTCGAATGTCACAAAGAGAAAAAAGGTCAATCCCAACATTTGTCCCCCCAATCTCGGCTGGCCGATACACAGCATTCGGAGTTGGACTATGATTTAGTCCATTTCCGGGTACCCACATGCCGAAAAACCTTTCTGCTTCATGCTCGGCGCTTATTGTCTTGTTTGTTTCATCAACGAGTATATCATATCCTTTCTCATCAGCATTGGGGTTGAAACCCCACAAATAGTCTTTGACATAGGTCAATCTCGAATGGTATTCAGCCGATGACACATCCTCGTCACCTTTGCAAAATGATTCGATATCCTCAATTGAATGAAATTGAACCAAGTTGATCCCAGTCTTTCCCTCGCGCAGAAGCGTCCCTGCTGGTATGTCTTCGGCCGCAAACAAACCAGCCCCAAAGGGAGTCTGTTGCCACTGAACTCTTACCTTCCATCCTTTTTCCAAGTTTGTCCACGCACTTTGTAGCCCTATACGGTCATCCCAATCCACCCTTTGTGCCTTTTCATCAATCGTCTTTGCAAGCTCTCGTTCTTCCATGGGAGAAGATGTTGTCAGATACCTCGTGACACCAACCGTGGAACGATGAAGCGTATGGCTGAAGGGGCGTTTCGAATAAGACAGGACGACAAATGTAGCTGTGGGTTGTAGAAATGGGATCATTCCAAACAAAAGCCTTGATATTCTTCCTTCCAATTGCTGCAATACTGGGGGATCCACAACAACAAGTTGTGAAAAAAAAAAGAACATTCTGGATTCGAAAGAAAAAAAAGCGAAGGAAAACAATGATCCGCGCAGTCGCGCACACGCAATCTTCCACAACAACACGTTTCCATCTCATCAAAGTACAAATTGTCGAGAACATCACAAATGGTAGCTGGTTATTAATCCCAACTCCATTCTGCTCTATGCGTTATGAGATTGCTAAGCACATCAGCTACAAGACGGCGCATTGCAGTCGCCTTGAGTGGCGGTGTGGATTCCTCTGTGGCCGCTCATCTTTTGTGTATGACAAACAAGGAAGATATTTTAGGCATTCACATGTCCAATTGGGACTATCATGGGGATGACGACACTTCGAAAGAGCAAAAGTGCTGGGAGCAGGATTGGAAAGACGCCCAAGCGGTAGCACAGCACTTGGATATTCCTATTGTCCACGCTTCCTTTGAATCTGAGTATTGGAACACTGTCTTCGACCCCTACATAACAAATCTATCCCGTTCAGTTACACCGAACCCAGACATTGACTGCAATCGATATATAAAGTTTGGAGCGTTGAAAGATTATATACGGAAGCGCTTTGATATAGATACACTGGCAACTGGGCATTATGCACGTCTTTTTGACCCGACTCGTAATACGTCAAAACGGTCAGAGTGTTTGCAAGCTTTTCTTGACGACAACCCGCAAAATGCTGACATGTTGGACTTGACTCAACCTATTTTGATGGCAGCTCGGGATGAGAGGAAAGACCAGTCGTACTTTTTGTCAGGGGTCGCTGCAGATTCGTTCAGAAATATTATGTTTCCACTAGGCGACTTGCTCAAAATTCCACCAAACGACATCAGTTCGACCGACATGCAGTCCGTCCGAGAAATTGCCACAAATGCCAAGCTTCCAACCGCGTCGAAAAGAGATTCTATGGGAATTTGTTTTATCGGAAAGAGAAGCCATGCGGATTTTGTAAATGAATATATTCCTTTGCATGCAAGTCAGCAAGAACAAGGAAAATGCATCAATGTCGAAGATGGTTCGATTGTGACAACATTCGATCCTGTCAAGGATATCTCGTTGGTATATTCTACGATTGGTCAAGGTGCAAAAATATCTGGAGCCGCGCAGAAATGGTTTGTTGTGGATAAACCTGACCCAACGACAATACTGATTTGTCCAGGGACTCACCATCCAGCTCTTTATAGTGACTCCTTCATAGTGCATGGCATGAATTGGATCCAAGGCTCTCCGCCTCTGTTTCCGTTGAAGGCTCAGTGTCGAATACGGCATCTGCAACCTCTCGTGGATTGCGAAATAAGGCCAACGATAGATGGATCATCATACCAGGTCTCGTTGGAGAAGCCTTTTAGGGGCATTGCTGTAGGTCAAGTGTGTGGAGTCTACTTGAATGGCCTCGTCTGCATGGGTGGAGGTGCAATTGCGGCACGTGGATCAACGTATTTAGATCTAAACAAAGAGCTGCCTTCTTCGCTTCATCCTGCAGGTCACAATGACTTGTCCGCTCGGTCATAGGATCAATCATACTACCAAATGGTATGATCCGATTCCAGGCATGATGTGAAAGATGATTAGATTGAACATTAATAGATATATTAATCTGAGTCATTTTCGTCTTTTAGAAAGTTCCCTGCTATTGTTCCAAGCATCAAGACACCCAAAGCCGGTTGAACAAGAAGTTCAAAGTTGTCTGCAAATACAACGACGGAAATGTGTTTAGTACTTGTTGGTGTGAACTTCATGCACCCTGTTGCACCTGGTACTTACTGTTGAAGGCAATCTGAACACTGGTGTCGTCGAAGATGGCCCTAAAAGCAATTCCGGCTAGGAACCACAGCAAAAACCCAAAGACAACAAAGAAATCTGCTGTAACAATAGCAGAAAGGACGTTTCGAACTTTGGCTTTGATACCATCATCATTTCCACCGTCTACGTCGTCAGAGTCAGCTCTCAAGCGACGAGCATCTTCTAGCAACACTTCGAATGAACTATCTGAAGAGCCAGAACTGGCACGTGCCGGCGATTCCGGGTCCAATACACCGCCTTTCGAAACTGCTGAACTCGTGGGTGATTCCGGATTGGGCGCCGCTGACGAGGGTTCACTGCTGACGTTGCCTCCGATTATCTCCCGAATATCCCGCACTTGCAATTCTACTGGCTCGCTATCCCGTAGCTTCCAGTCTAGCTCTGGTTCATCTTCTTTGGTCTCTTCCATGATACCTGTTTCGGAATCCTCTGCCTCTTTCTTCTTCCGTTTTCTTCTTCGTTTCGGTAGGCTGGAAGTGGCATCATCATCAGTACTCATGAACAATCCATCATTCTTCTTCAACTGAAGGGAAATTGGTTGCAGGCCGCCCTGAATAGCAAGTCCATTGGCTATCCGCACGGGCTGAATCACGAAGCTGCCAATCAAAGTTGGAAGGGAAAGAATACAGAGTAGTAGCATCGTCGTTTCGTGTAGCATTGAGCTCTCTGTTCAATTGTCGTTTCCTTTTCGATCTTTTGTCTTCTGCCCTCAAAGCTTCAACCATCACAACATTCATAAACTCTATGGGAATCTGGAATCTGGCGTCTCATTTTCTCCAATACCCAAATTCGACTAGATCGATTAACTCCTTCACCACCAAGCAAAACTCTCAGCCATCCTCATTTCTCTTGCCTTGGCATCAACGACAAAGAACAATACTCGACGCTACATACCCACTCGTTGCATCAAAGAGGATTGAAGCCTCAGAAGAGAACATGCCGTCAACGAAGAAGATGAAAACCAAGAAAGTCCAAAAGGAGCAAAGAGTCGAAGTTGAGGAGAAGAAGCAAATCGAAGATCCCAAAGGAGAAATTGATGACGGACAAGAATCAGAGGACGAAGGAGTGGAGACGCAGCAAGAAGAAGACACTGGAATCTTGACTCAAACTTCGTTTAAATCGCTAGGAGTTTGTGAAGCACTCTGTGAAGCATGCGATAGGCTAGGTTGGGCAAACGCAACTCGTATTCAAGAAAAGGTCCTACCAGATGCATTGCAAGGACGAGATATTATTGGGCTGGCGGAAACAGGTTCGGGGAAAACAGGCGCCTTTTGCTTGCCCGTTCTGCAGAGCCTACTAGAAAATCCCATTCGTGGTGCTGTCTATGCCGTCTTTTTGGCACCTACCCGCGAACTTGCGTTCCAAATTCACCAGGTTGTCGAAGGTCTTGGCCAGGCAATGGGGGCAACGAGTGTATGCATTGTCGGAGGAGTTTCACAGACACAGCAGTCGATTGCACTTGGTCGAAACCCCCATATTATTGTCGCAACACCTGGACGCCTCCTTGATCACCTAACCAACACGAAAGGGTTTCATCTGCGCAAACTAAAGTACCTTGTACTCGATGAAGCGGATCGAATGCTTTCACTGGACTTTGAACAAGAACTGAACGAACTTCTCCAAGTTATTCCAGAGGAACGACGAACATTGCTATTTTCTGCTACAATGACATCAAAGGTTCAAAAGTTGCAGCGGGCTTGTTTGAAGGACCCGATCAAGGTGGAAGTTTCGACGAAGTTCCAAACCCCGAAAAAGCTCTTGCAGAATTACTTGTTCATCCCTGCAAAATACAAGGACTGCTACCTTACTTATCTCATCAATGAGTTTGCTGGCCAATCAATTCTTGTATTTGGTACGAATCGCATTTTTTCTATTGATTTTCGTGCTTCCGGTTTCTGATGTTTTCATTTCTTTGCAGGTGCGACGTGCAACAATGTGCAGCGATTGGCACTAATGTTAAGAAACCTAGGTTTTCCTGCTATTTGTTTGCACGGCCAAATGTCACAGCCAAAGCGACTGGGCGCCTTGAATAAGTTCACTAGTGGAGCGCGAACCATTCTAATTTGCACAGATGTTGCAAGCAGAGGATTGGATATTCCTGCAGTGGACGTGGTTATCAACTTTGACTTGCCTGGTCACGGGAAGGATTACATCCATCGGGTTGGGCGAACTGCTCGTGCTGGGAAGTCAGGGAAAGCGATTGCTTTGGTCACTCAGTATGATGTGGAGGTGTATCAGCGATTGGAGGGTCTGTTGGGGAAGAAATTGCCCGAATACAAGCTTGACGAGGAAACTGTCTTGGTCCTCTTGGAAAGAGTCAATGAGGCTCAAAGACTAGCGACCAGAGAATTGAAAGAACAATTAGCTGCTACAAAGGGACATGGTCGACGAAAAAGAAGGCCTGGAAATGACAACGGAGAGGAAGGTGGTTTGGAAGAAAGCATGAACAGACAGATCAAGCGGGGCTATGCTGGTGGAAGCGGTGGACGAGGAGGTGGTTTGCACAATCAGCGGGGCAATGGACAAAAGAAAAAGCGCCTACATCATTAGTAAATACTTCATTTACACTGCAGTGTTTCTATCTGTACACTATTTGGGAGATTCTAAGCAATTGACACCCGAAGGGAAACAAGGGAGCAAAGGAAACCAGTTGCCAATTGCAAAAAGACGGACTATACTGGGATCGAACCAGTGGCCTTGCGATTAACAGTCGCACGCTCTACCAACTGAGCTAATAATCCAGTTGGCAACGCCGATCGAAGTCAAATCCAAATTTGTTCAAATGTTCTCAATTGGACTGCCAATACAATTGAGGCAAAAATCCACAAGAATGAAATATCGGTTGCTACCTGTCCCTGTCATAGATAGATTGAACCAGTTGCTACCTGTCCCTGTCAGAGATAGATTGAACTGGAGAACTTTGATTTCAACAGCATATCTGGCCAACAGAAGATTCGTTCTTAGTCGTTGTCGTAGTTTCCAGCTGCTCAATTGTTTCCGGATGGCCGGCGAAAACAACAGCAAGAATTTGTCCAATGGAACCACCGCGTGCAATGAATCAGCCAGTATCAGCAGCACTCAATCAATTCAAACTGACAATCCATGCTGGGGATCTGCTGATCAATGTGGCTTGAATTATTTGCTTTCCAAACTCCAGAAAGAAAAAGTCGTCATCTTCGAGTCAACGAACTACACCATCATCAACAAGCCTCCTGATCTGCGAATGGACGGGCCCTACCCAGCAACAGTCCACAAACTATTAACCTACTGGTACCCTCCACCTTCTATACGCACCGAAAACAAGGACGCTTTGCTTAAAACTGTGTCGACACTGCACCAGCACAACCACCTGAAAGACAACGCCCTCCGACCATGTCACCAACTGGATTATGCCACTTCTGGTGTCTTGTGTGTAGCTCGAAATTACGAGGCGGCGTCAACAGCTGGATCACTATGGGAGGATCGCAAGGTATCCAAGTCTTATCTGGCAGTTGTTACTGGTCACATCCAAGATACTGATGAGCTCCCAGTATTGTCAATGGATGAAGTCAACTCCACACTTGCAAAGGTAGAAGAAGCATATCGCAACAACAGACGACAATCGAATTCAAAAGCAACATTTCCCGGCTTTATGCCACCGCATGCCATATTTGGCAAATGGAAATCGGTGAAGAAATCACAGGAATCCTCTACTGTTTCAAGTGCCAAGAAAAGTATGAAGAAACGAAAACGAAGTGCATTGCATGAAAGTCAATGGACAGAAGTTTGGGCTCCCGTGGAAGAAACTGTACCAGAGTCTGCTGTGGGCGTAGATTGGAAGGAGATTTGTAAGCACCATGTAGATTGGAAGAGAGCCTTTCAACAGGCAGCAACGCTTCACAATGACTTCTTGCGCGGTGCCCATGAAAAAGGCAATGGGATTACTGCTTCCCCTTTTCCTACGATATTTAGGGCAGGTGGAGATATTTTTGTTTTCTGTCCATTGGCGCAAGCTTCAGACGTGTTCGTGATGAACATTCCGCCAGCAGTCGCGAAATCATATCCTTCCATGGCGAAATTTTCTGGGATGAGTGACGATCAATGTTTCAAGCCGTCATTGACAAAATGTACCGTACTCGAAAAAGCTAAGTATGAAGGAAGTCTTGTCACCAAGTTACAGCTTGTGCCGATTACTGGGCGGCGCCATCAGTTGCGAGTTCATACAGCATTGCTTGGCCATCCAATTTTCGGGGACGTCAGCTATGGCGGGTGCTTGGAAGAAAAACGACTGCCGCTACGAATGTGTCTGCATGCCCAATTCTTGTCGTTGCCCCTGCTTGGTGAAGCAAAGGACTTTAGTGTAAGCACTCCTGATCCTTTTCCTATCAAAGAAGGAGAGTTATTCCTGACAGCCATCTGAAATTATTTTAAAAGCGTTTGCGTCGATGTATAGAGATCTTTCTTAACTGGACTGTAGACGATAGACCGATGCCCTCTGCTTCTGTGGCCACTAGTGGCTACTCCTTCAGCAGCGAAAGTTGAATCAGATGAGTCGTTGGTTACCAGCGCTGGAGTTTTCCACACGTGCGTCCATCGTGCGTAGCCTTTCCCTTTTTTGGACGCGTGTCAGTCGCGCAGCAGTCCAAGACCAGTATGTTTCTCCGACTCCAAACGAAAAGAACAAAATTGCTCATCCCTCGACTCCCAAGCTCGTTCGATTTGAAACTACGAAATACAATGACTGTATATGAAGTATCACACCAACTACGCTAAGTGGTACCTATTTCTAGCCAGATGTCAACGTATGTGGACATTGATAGGTCCGCGGAGGCCATTCAAGAAGATGAAGAATTGATAGAGGTTGTCAACCATATAGTGGAAAAGACGGCAGAGATTATATACGAGGATGTCAAGAATGATGTTTCTGGAATATGTTTACAACTTCGGCTGACCATAGAGGCTATGTTCCCCTTCTTAGTCTATTGGAAAGAAAACTCGGCATATTTTTGGGATGACATGTACAAATTGTCTGTTTCCGGGGTCTTGTTTGTTATTGCGTTCTTTGTCCTTGGGCCATCGCAGGTATGGGTAAAGAAGTCTTCTTCTTGGTTGTCTTTTGGAGGGAAAAGCCCCAAGAATACTCTGTCTCGTCAACGACCGGCCTCAGCGGACCGGCTTACTTTGATTCGAAAATTGAGTCCGTTTGGGTCATACACGCAAGAGGAGCCTCCTATGGAACCCCTTCAGAGAAGTCGATCATTCTCTAGTATTGATTGCAAACTGACGAATCTCGAACCAGAGGATGAAGAGGAAGAAACCGAAGAAGAAAAGTTTGCCAGAAAATGGCCTTCCATATGGTCTGAAGCTCGGTATCGGTTTTTAGTGCTACCGCCAACTTGCAAACGAGTAGAGAAACCAAGAAGCAAAGTCAGACCAACGCTGAAGGAGGACAAGGCAGCTGATGACGAAAATGATGATGATAAACCATTTGATCGGTTGGTTGCCTATTGGAGGCAGTTTCTTCATTTTGCAATGTCAATGATGCGGTATGACTACATGGGTGCTGGATGGACATTAATTCACTGGCTGGAGTCGTTCTCAAGGGTTCGAAACACTGTTAACCAACCTTCAAGTCAAGATGAAAATGATGATGACGAATCGGATGCAGGAAGTGTTTTGGAAAAGATCGGAAGCCGGTCAGATCGACAAGGTTCGGATGCTTCTGCTTCGGGTCCTGTTATTTCTGCCCGAGGGAAAATGCGTAGCAAGAGAGATTCCTTGATGAAGTGGCAAATTTCGAAAAAGAAAGAAAGCGCCGCAAATCCTGCTGAGGATGGTGACTCAAATGATTCTACAGAAAAGGTGCACTCTTCTCTCGTTGTAGGATCAACTATGTTAGGGGGAGGTGAAGAGAAGAAGGACGGAATCGATGATGAGACAGATGCATCGCTGCATGACGAGAATGATACTGCGAGCTTGTCAACGCCGCTGTCGCCACAATCTCCAATGACCCCACCAATACGGAAGGAAGTGAGCACGTCTGTATCTACGTCCCTTGGGCAAAACGCGCGGAAAGATAGCTTCTGCAGCGTTTACGATTCTCCTGCACCGGGGTTTCACAGTTCGAGCCCCCAAGAGGAACCGAAAGATGAAATCGACTCCAGCGAAGTGCTAGCGTCAAAACTTGCGTTAAATCCTCGTTTTGCGGGGAGATCGAAAGATGCGTTACAGAACTATCGGCAGTCATCAAGCGCTCGAAAGCCTCCGACACTAGACATGCGGCCAAGCGATGGAGAATGTTTTTCCCTTGCATCAGGAGGATTCCTGCCAGACAGTGGCCCAGTGATGCAAAGAAGAGAATCTGCTGACAACACGTTTTACTTCGAAGCCGCCAGCACAGACGAATCATTGCGGAAGATGGCAGTTGATGTGCCGTATCCCGACCAAAATGGGTACATTGTTGGTGACGAATTTCTTTTGGACAACGACTGCATTCCCTTACTCGTCTTTGTTAATTCGAGGTCGGGTCCACAGCAAGGAAACCTTTTAATCACCCAGCTTCGAGACCTATTGAATCCAATTCAAGTGTGTGACTTGGCTGAAGGAGGGCCGGAAGAGATTTTGAAGAGCTTTTCTGTATTCACAAAACTGCGAATCTTGGTTTGTGGTGGTGATGGTACGGTTAGCTGGATCGTAAGTACAATTGAAAAATTGAATCTCCAGCGATGGCCACCAATCGCAATTTTGCCGCTTGGAACTGGAAATGACTTAGCACGAGTGCACGGTTGGGGTGGGGGCTACAGCAATGAGTCCCTTGTTGATATTTTGCAACAAGTCGCGGAAAGTTACGTATCATGGTTGGATCGATGGGAAATGACAGTGGAAAGCAAAAAGGGGAAAGTGAAGGAGGCGAAATCGTTTTTCAACTACTTTGGAGTGGGGGCAGATGCGCAGATGGCACTACAAGTGCATAAGGTGAGAACAATATTACTCCTCGAACTTGTTCACTTCCAGAGGTGTTACTAAATCATTATGTAGTTGCGAGAGCATAAACCGAACCTTTTTTTCTCTCGAGTTATCAACAAAGCGTGGTATGGAATCTTTGGAGCCGAAGATGCAATCAAGGTGCGTCGTTGGGGTGTTCTTCTCCAGATTTGTTGGCAAAAGTGAACCACTTTTCGACTAACCATTTTCGACAATAGGCCACTTCAATAAACCTCGCAAATGATATTACTCTGATCGCTGACGGGGTTGAAGTTCCTCTGCCACCTGATTCTCAAGGAATTATCTTGCTAAACATTGATTCATATGGTGGTGGAGTACCTCTGTGGGCACGGGGATCAAAAGCTTCCTCAAGAGAGAGTCGCAGCCTTCAAAGACCATATTCTATGAAGCGATCGAAGAGCTTGGAGTGAGTAAAGGGATGAAAGCCGTGCAGCGGCTTTGAGTTCTAGCATTCTAACATGTTTTCCTGTATGTTTTCCAGCGCAAACTGGATGCGCAAGAAGCAATTCGCTCAGAATGAGAAAGATCCAAAGCCCCCTACGTTTGATAGAGTAGACAGTGCTGAAGACTTTGCATCTTTGGCGCTTACAGAAGAAGAAAAGTTCCGACGGGTTACGAGCTGTGACCGTCCTAGTAGTTGCCAAGATGGCTACTTGGATGTCGTCTCTGTTCGAGGATCATTTCATCTCGGACAAATTCGTGTTGGGTTAAGCACATGCCAGCAGCTTTGTCAGTGTCAGGAACTGTCTATCGTTTTAAAGCGGAAGGTGTCTGTTCAGTTGGATGGTGAACCGTGGCGTCAGAATGCATGTACGCTACGTGTAAGGCGGAAAAAGGAAGCCGCAATCATGCTTCACTGTCCATCCGACGACAGCAATGGTGTGGAGACAGAAGTGTCAAGGTTGCTCGAGTGGGCAGAAGAACGTAATTACATTGACGACAAAACTCATGCTTTGCTAATGAAAGAGTTTAGTCGGCGTATCGAGAACAAAACACGAGAAAGACGGGAGCGATCTAGCGACACGCTAATGTTCTCGTTGAAAAGAGCTATGGAAAGTTCAGGAAATATGGGGAAAGGGGGGCATCACGGCAGTGCCATGTTCTAGCCTCTCTCTTGTCTTTTTGTCTGTGTATGTGTGTATGGTGTAGAATGTAATAGTCAATTTGTTCCTTTTATACTAGAGTTTGAATTAGGTTTGGAGGTGCAGCAACTACGTACAGAAAATAATACCTACTAGTACCGGACCGGCGTAACTGCAAAAGGAATGAAATTTCCCGCACTTGGAAAATGCAATGATTTTGACTACGATGAAACGATCTCGAACGACGAATTTAAACATATACAGATGCGTATATGATATTGCGCAGAGTCCCGCAGATCGTGATCATAAATTTGGCGGATACGTCGTCTTCAAGACTGCACCCGACAGCAAGAACCTCGCTGCTGCGAACAAGATTCTTCGCATCGTGTGTGTTGTCAGGAGGAAACACTTTCGCACCTTCTTAGATTAAGGATTCATCAAACCGTTTTGTTCGGTTTGCAACACGGAATTATCATCGTCATGGCCACCGAAGTGCAGTTGGATCCTGAATATACAGTGCAGCCAGATCCGCCAACTGTGAAAGAAATGGAGCAACCAGTGCCATTAGAAAGGAAAATGTCCAAGAAGAAAAGCCTCATGTCCGTCTTCAAGAAGAAGAAAACGAATAGTCAATACGCAGCTATTGATGATACGCCAAAAACGGCGCCGCCTACTCCCGATGGCGCGGTTGATTTGACCGTGAATGTCGTCAACTCAGACCCTGAGCTGGATTTCGATTCGGATGACGACGGATTGCAGATGGGCGGCGACGTTCCTGACATTTTCCCTCATGGCGCAGATGGTAATGACAACGGCGACGACAAAAAAGAGAAGAGTGAAAAATATGCTGCTCCTATGGCAGCCCCTCAACCCGAAGTCCCTGCTACAACCGGACCCACTAGCGTTGCGAGTTCGACGAAAGGTGGTGATGTTCAGGATGCTAGCCAAGCATCCGCATCATCTGACACCATGAATGTCAACCCTATGCGCATCCCTCCGACAGACGAAGAATCTCCTCCGAAGCACGAAAATTTTGAAGTGGTTCTGGACCCTGTCTATTACAATACCCCCGAAAAGGGGTCCAGTGAGCCAGACGATGCACTAGAGACGGAAGCAGAGGAAAAGAAAGAGAAGGATGACGAACTTGTTGCCGCCCCGGAGGAAGAACCAGCTGAAGAAAAGCGCGAAAACCCGTTTAAGCGATCTCGATTGCTGCCAAAGAGATTGTTTTCGAGCCGCAAAGAAGACTCTCATGATGCAGCTGACATTCAGAGGGACCTCGAGGGTTTAGAAAAGGAAATGAAAAACGCACCGAATGCTTTCGACGAGGATGTTCCTATGGACGAAGCGGAAGCCGAGATGAATCAAAGACGCGATGTTCAGAGTGAAGAGGAAGCTGCGCCATCTGTAGAACCAAAGGACGATCCAACTCCGGAAGTGCAATCGCGTGCTGATCCACCTCCAGAAAAGGGACCAAAGTCGCAAACAGAAAAGAAGAAGAGGATTTCTCTCGGAAAGCTCACAAAGAAAATGAAGAAACTCTCTTCGAAGATGTTAGCCTCTACTCCAACTTCCCCGCCGCCAAAAGAACCTGAAGAAGAGCCTGTCAAACCCAAGAAGCCAAAGGCAACTTGGAAGGCAGTCAAGGATAAGAGCACTGGAAAGACTTACTACTACCATCGAACGACACGCGAAACGACGTGGGAGAAGCCTGAAGAATACGCGGCGTATGAAAAGGCAAAGGCACAATACGACAAGGAATTAAAGGAATACGAAGATTTCATCCAAAGGGAGAAAGAAAGAGCCAAAAAGGCTCAGTGCACTCAGGAAGCCAAATCAAAGGAGGACAAAATCCTAAACTTGACGGTGGAAGCAAAACCGAAGAAGAAAGATGAGGATGCTGTAGGCAGTGATACGGGAATATACGGAGGAAAAAGTATCTCGCTGGGAAACCCGGAACCGCGGCCGTTTGATGAAGTTAATGAACAGCCCGAGGACGAACCCCCTTCGTTGGCAAGGCCCAGACCGTTTGCAAGAAAGGGACGAGTGACATCACATTCTAGTACTTTGACAGAGAAGTCTCAGATGTCGACCTCGTTGCAGCCGTTGGTGGAAGATGAGTCGAGTGTCACCAGTCCAAACACTGCTGATCCGCAACTGCGCCCATCTCGTGTTCCTCGTCGATCCAGTTCTCAGAGATCCAGTTCTCACAGAACGCGAGAACTCTATGTTGAGGATTTGAGTAGTTCAAGAATTGCCGCAGAAACGTACGGCGTGAATGGTCGAGTGGTCAAAGGTCGTGATCTACCCTTTGATGAGGATAGTGGTTCTGAAGGGAAACAACAAGACGTCGCCCCTTCCTATGACAAGAGTCTCGCTCCTTCGTTTGAGCACGATGATTCTGTGTCTGCCCTTAGTGAGATTGACACTGATTACAGTATGCGCAAAGACAATTCTGGCAGTGCCAGGCACCGGGCACTCGATGATGCCATTGAGAGGGAAGATTGGGACCTCGCTGCAGCCTTGGCGGAAGGGATGAAACGATTACATAACGATGGCGATCATGGGCGGCCACGTCAAAGCTGGATCAACAGCGAAATCGATATGTTCATTGCAAACAATGACTGGGATGCAGTTCAACACTACATTGCAACAATGAAAGCCAAGCAAAAAACAGAAAACAGACCGGTAGCAAGGCCGCAGGATGATTCCCCACAAAATGCCGCCCCCACGACGTCGCCAAACACTGTGCAATCGAATCACCTGTCCCAAGACGTTTGGTCTTGCGATGCGGAAGAATCGGATTAGATAGTTTGGATTGTATCTTCAACATTTAGCGAATTCATGTTATGTCTAAAGCCTTCCTGTTGTATGAACCTGTCTGATTCCAATTCGAAACAGGGGCGTTCCCCGAAGCTATATATACAATGCCTACCAAAAAGTTGCTACTCTTGCCTTTATCGTTTTACAAGCAATGCGCCGCCAAGCCCATTTCTGTCGCGTCCTCGATAGCAGTTGTATCCTTCCTCTGTCAACCAGGCCGTGACTGCTCGTTCCAACGCCCCGCCTCCTTTTTGATGAGTCTTGGACCCAACATGATGTCCTGTTCCAGTTACAATCCACACTTCGTCCAGCTCGGATAATTTCAATGGAAGAATTGCAGAAAGAACTGTGGCAAACGTCTTTGTAGATTGAAAATGCAGATCCAAGACATCTCGCCGCTTGACATTAGCAGAAACTTTGTTGTACCGTTCAATAGGATCGGGTATGTGAAAAACAGTTGCATCCCGATTCTCATGCGGGTTCCACAAGTCTTGTGGGATGCGGACAGTCGGCAAATTTGTGGCAGACGACGTGGATGTACTTCTCTCCGATGTTGTTTGAGATCCAAATTTGGCGTGATCGTACCCCTGGGAAGCAATATTGGCAAACGAGTTGGGGCTTGGTGTGACGTGCTTCGAGTCGAAACCATTCATATGAAATCCACTGCTGGAAAGAGGTGGCGACCCGTACCCATTCGGCATGATGGTCGAAGAGTTGTTCGTAAACGAGCCAAACGGGGCAGGAAAGCTACCAGGATTGCCAGGTGACATCATGGACGCTTGTCCAAGGGTTGCCGAACCATTTCCAGCCGAAACACCTTCCATCAGTTTTGGATTGAACCCATGGAAAAACTTGCAAGTGCTGCCTTTTCCGCATCTTCCTCGCAACCAAAACAAGCAAGTGTGGCCTTCTACATCATGACTAAACTGGCAATCACTACGATAACACCCATCATGAAGCATGTGCCTACAAACAGGCCGTGCTGATAAGGCTGCGTCCACAATGTACTGTGCAATATTGAAATCGCCATTTGCCATCCTTGCTGATTCTCTGGCCGCCTCTTCACTCAAATCATGATTCATAGACAACAAAATCTCTAGGCAAGAGTCAAGTTGTTGCTGAAAATACAGACTGTTTTCATTGGAAGTAATTGGGACTGAAGTCGGTTTCGAGTTCGAAATTATGGTATCGTCCAAACTGTTCTGTCGTGGTCTGGCAGGACGAAAGAGTGCAGCAGCCAACTCACGGTCCGAATGCTTTTTTGATGTCCCTTTCTTTCCCCGACCACTCTTATCAGACTTTTTGTTGGATGGAGCCGAGAGAGCTGCTGCCAGAGTTGGAAAGGCTTCCTCATCATTGGACAACTCCTTGTCGTGATTCGGATCCTCTTGCTGCTGCTGGTACTGTTGGTCCAATACTTGTCGAAAGTGCGTATGGCCACCAATTCTAGAAATATGTGGAGATGGATTATCCAGGGCTCCCAATAGATCCACCGGAACAAGAGCTTCCATTTTAATCGGCGATGGTCCACCCATTTGCAAAGGCGTGAACGGGTCAGTCGAAATTGGTTCGGGCGCTATTCTGCCCCCTGGTGTATCTTGAGATGTCCTGCAAGTTTGCTGCTGTGGCAACGAGTCATTCATGCTCTTGAAGGAATCCAATCCTCCTCCCGTGTACAATCCAAAGCTTGCTGATCGATTCCTAGTTTCTGTCGTTGTTGAACCATACAGGTCAACGCTCGCTGATCGGCTCCTCGTTGTTTCATGGGGTACGATGCCAGTGCAAACTGCCTTGGCAATTGCCTTGAGGGCTTTTGTTGCCGGTTCTTCTTCCATACTGCACTGATCCTCCAAGAGCTCCAACAGGGAATCAAACTCCGAAAGCCTTGTAACTTCTTCCACGTCTTGTATATCTGCACATCTCAAGAGGGAGGTCACATAGGGACCAACGCTGCCATCCACCGCGGCTTCCGGAGGGCTGGTGGACTCCAAGACTCGAGTTGCATATGCATCCACTGCTGATTCTACAGCCGCAGACGACATTCCACCAATTTCGAGCGGTGTCATTATTTCGGTCTTCATCAAGGATCTAAGCTATGAAAATGAATCTGCTTGTCAGCAGGGACCTTGTTTGTGCATTGCTGTTGTGCTTCTCTTCCGTTTGTTGGTGGGGTTCTCTTGTTGAAGTAGGCAGGAATAGTTAAAGTGAATTGGATTGATTGAAATAAAAGTGGCAGTATGGGAAGTCTGAGCAAAAGGGGTTTGATGGAGCAAGAGTTTGTTGCGTTAAGAGTTGGTTGTGACTTCTTGCAAGGAAGTTGGCATGCAATTCAATCGTTAATCTCCCTTGCGGTGTCGAAGACAAATCTGCTGAAGAACATCGAAGATACGATGAATACGTAAGCCGCCACGTTGAAGTTGGCGGGCGCGCGAACTTTTTTCAAAAACCTACTATGTACTTGAAATTTTCTGTTGAACATTGCCCAACCCAACTTCGAACCAAAATGTACAATGTCCTGGTGCATATTAGGTTGTTGTGTTTTGTTTATTTGTGCAAAACAATTTGAAATGACGAGGTTTAAAGAAGTAGGTTTTGCCAGCGAACACAATGGATCGCTGCAAGCCAGTGATGGATTGTTCATGCAAACCGGGGGTAACAGAGGCCTGAAGATACTACCCATAGGTAATAAGAATACAATTTTGGTAATTTATTTACACTTTTAAGGTAAAAGATGCAGTGGGGATGGCTTGCGAAAATTCTCCCGAGGAAGGAGCAGCTCTTGCCCAACTTTCTTTGCCAATTAACTCTTCATATCCATCCACATATCAAAGGATTCACTTTTTTCCATCTATCAATATCAAATCTTTGGTAGGAGAATGACAATGCATCTATGACGCTACATACGGAGTTTGATAGTCTTCTCTATCACTGGGATTCTTGTCCATAATCTCGGATCGGTGAGCTCCCAGAATGGCGGCGAAGGATGCCAACAGAGCACATTCCATCAAGCACAACAGACTCATGAATCCCTCCTGAGCGCCAGAATATCCTTCCATCCTTAGGTCCTTTTTGTATCCAGCGTAACTAGTAGAATCAGCGAGACGCAGGTTAGACTCAGTGATGCAGTGATATTCAATTGTCGTACTACGGGCACAGAAAATGTACTTACACCAAGGATAGGAAAAAGAACAATTGAGCCATTCCCACTATGCCCCCCATGAAAAATCCTACCGCCATGGAATTGTGGAATTTGCGCATAATCATGGTTCCTCCAATGCTGAGGCCCAACAGCATTGCAGCAGACCAAAAGGAGACAAAGGCTTCGGAAAATGATCTGGAACCCATGATGAAGCAAGACATCAAAGCCAATACACCAGTCATTGCTAGAATGGAATACCTAAGGTACACGGCAGGAAAAGAGCCTAGTCAGCGACATATGAAAGTAAAGGAACGCAAGAAGAAGGACAATCCTCAACATACCACCAGCCAGCAATGAGGAGGCGGGAAGAGCCGCCGCAAAACCTGTTTGCCATTGAAGATGTAATTGACGCCATTCTGATGCAGCAGTTGGAATATAGGAGTGTTAACTTGAAAACTGCCTATGGCCGTAGACAGAGAAGAGCTTGCTTTTTCCTCCTTCGCAACATTTGATGATTTCTAGAGAGAGTGCGCCAGGATTTTTCAAGCGATGTGGTGCAGCATGGTCCGGTTTTACGTATGAAATCTAACCAACGATGCGTATGTACGGGAAAGGTGGTGTCCGGTAGTTCTATTGTGTCGTTCATTTTAAATCTTCAGGTCTGTGGAATCGGCATGTTGACAAAAAATGATGTCGTTGGCGCAAGCCGGAAAGCCAGCCGCACCCGGTTTTGGCCACCATTTAGAAATCTAATAGAGTGAGTGCTAATCATTTAGAATCTTATAGTGTCAGAAATGACAACATGCCTTGACCAATATGGCATGATTGCAGTATGCAAAACCTAAAGCTGTTCAACTTGAAGTGTATGGCTCCGACATCCATGTTGAAATAGGACCAGAACAAAGCCTGGATCAGCAATAGACGAGTAGCCCAAGCTAAGTATATGACGACAAGAACTAGATGCTAGATAGAAACTTGTAATTCGATAAGTGTGTCTAATAATACAGTCAGGAATCAGCTTATCGTACAACAAAGGCAAGTATTCGGATCTCGATCTGATCCCTTTCAATGGGTCGGCAACCATCTATCCTTATACCATCTCCACGTTCGTCCAACTTGAAGGATTGAATTCGGGATCCTTCTTGTCATCTTCAGACAAAAGATTCTCCCTCTTATTATTATCCGGTATCGCTATACCGTCTGGGTCCTCTTCGTGTGCAGATGTGTGTTCAGCACCTGCCTTCAGGAAATGATCCGCTATCCAAAAGTAAATAACATTCAGGAAACCGGGGAAGAAAATCATGACGAACAACAGCTCAAATCGGATGTTCGATTGGAATGGTTCAAATAACATTCCCCCAATGTATGCCAGTGGTTCCGAAAAAAATACCATAAAGTAGTAGATGATGACCTTCGCGGTTGTCTGGATTATCATCCAAACAAAGACCTGATTTGCCCAGTGAAAAAGCCCCCCAGGGCCCTCATACACACCGTTGTGCTTAAGAGAGACCCAATCACGCGAGTGCGCCAAAATATCTACAAGCTTGAGGAACCACACGGCTAAAACGAGTCCCAGTGTTGTATCTACCAAGTAGCAAATTCCATACCATGCACATTGATCGTTCAATGAACCACCACCACCAGCATTGTTTATAATTGTTGCAGCAATAACCTAACATAGGAATGAAATCCAATGAGACAGCAGTGTTTGCGTAACATTGAAAATTTCTTCCTTCCCAGTGGAAACCTACCATATTGCAGACATGTGCATAACAAGCCCCAATTCCCTGTTTCGAAACATCCAAAAACCATGTTCGGAACTTTCGCCTTGGTCGTTCGTAATGTCGTTTAAACCATAATGATAGCAGCGCCGCTGCTGCAAGCACCAATTGAACTGCTACTGTAAAAAAGTCATCACTGTCATAAACTTTGCACACATCTTGCAGCTCTTCCTCCACAAAATCATCAGCAACAGCTGCATCATCATCTCCCATAATTGGATCGAATGGCTATAGTGTGGCCAGAAAAACCTTTGCGAGAGAGTGACTGACTATCTTTTCCTATTGTTTACCCCTACGAGAATTTGGAGGGATCAGCCGGCAATTGGGTTGATTTCCTTGAAAGTGGTCAAGCAGGACTAACAGGGGAAGAAACAGAGCAATGTCAAGTTGTTGGGGACTGTCGGAACGATGAACAGAAACGGTCGAAACAGCAGGGCGGGCGCAAAGTCGGTTTTTCTCAAGCACGAATCAACAGTCACTCCCAAAATCAATTTTAGTCCAATGGGTCGAAGAATGCTTTGAACGGAAAGTCGGACACGGAAGCAGTAAGTGCTATATAATTCAAGGAGGATGACAGACGGGTACCATGGCCAATGTACAGATAAAGTCTAGTACGAATCTCAGCAGAAATACGTACAGTATTCTCTTCGTAACCAAACCGTAATATCTTTCACTCCCGGGTTTGCTTCAAATATAAAAATATTCATTCATGCAGAGGAAATGAATGTGATTTTCTTTCACGACTCATCATACTTATCACTCGGGTATTAAAAGGCGGTTGAAATCGACTTATTTTGTTATTGATCAGATGTCTGTCACACCTTGGCGGCCCGTTTTCTTGGGTTGTGGTCATGCTCATCGAGTGCCTTCGACCAAGACCTGTTCCTTTGTAAAATATATATGGTGAGTCCTCGTTCATATTGAGGGATAGAGAGGAAATCCTATTCTCATCAGAAACCGAATCAAGTCATCGTTACCAATAGCGGCCCAGTTATTCCCTGTTTAGATCAGCCTTCACAAGTACCTCGTTGTAATTGACTGCCTCCGCATCTATTGAAGGCAATCGCATTTCAAACTTACAGCTGTCAGTTCCTTTCGCGCAAACGGAAGTGGTTAAACAGAAGAAACGTAGTCAAATATCAAAGATCGTAGGAAATCACGATGGAAGGCGGTCTATGCTCATTATCAATTCAGAAAGTGACAAGAAGACGGCTGCATTGCAATAGAGTTTTAGGGGCCGTGTACTTTCTCTTCCTGATAGTCTGTGTCACAGATGTCAGGGCTGCATTGGGAGAAAATCAGGGACCTTCCCTGTGGGGGGATGATGATGATGAATTCCGTGCAAACGAAGCGAAGTTTTCTGTCACAAATCCAACAACCGAGACGCCAACGGAAAGCCCAGTAGCAGCAGGTGCACTTGTTTTGACGGCTAGCCCTACTGCGGCAGAGTCGAATACCACAACCGAGGCACTTCTTGTGATCTCAGAATTTCCATCTCCGGGACCCACAACAGCAAGCCCTACTTCGCCAGATCCAACAAGGCTTCCGACTCCAGATCCAACAGTGCCTCCAACTCCTGATCCAACAATGCTTCCGACTCCAAACCTGGTTCAGAATAAGTCTCTGGTTCTAACAGAATTCCCAACTGGGGCACCTACCCCGTCAACTGTGCAGACACAAACTGGAAGCCCTTCACAGAGTCCAACGAAGAACCCGACTCGAAATCCGGTAGTACCTCAAACACCGATGCCAACTACGAAACCTCCTACAATAAGACCAACGGTGGCGCCTACTCCAACACCGCCCCCTACCAGAAATCCAACTCCTCTCCCTTCGAAGAGTCCAACAACGTCTCCTACAAAGAATCCAACACCGACCCCGACGAAGAATCCAACACCGTCCCCCTCAAAGAGTCCTACGCGAGCCCCGACGCCGCCTCCAACTATCCAGCCTTCCTCGATTCCGACTCCGTCTCCGTCGAAATCACCTACAATGCGGCCTACCAAAGCACCGACAACTAATCCATCTGCGTCCCCCACGAGAAGGCCATCTGTGTCACCCACGAGGCTGGACTCGTCGCTGCCGACCCCTTCGCCCAGTATTTCCCCCACAGGAATCCCATCTGTGCTTCCGACAGACAATCCATCTGTGCTGCCGACGAGATTGCCTTCTGTTGTGCCAACCACATCCCCTGTGCCTTCTGGGAGTCCTTCGACACCCGCGCCGTCTGCGATGCCGTCTCTGGCTCCAACCATGCAACCAACGAAGCAACCCAGTCATCTCCCAACAATTACGCCATCGTTGTCGCCATCCTTACCACTTCAGTCTGATTTGATTGTAGCTTTTATGAGTTTGGCGCCGTATTTGTATACAACAGAATTGGTAGGTAACCAAGCTATTGTTTGGGAGAGGGTAACACGTCAGCACATTTCCCGTCAAATAAGAGCGATGGATGTGGAGCCAGAGCTCTTCGGCTTGACTGTTGATGCTGACATTCGAAGGCAATACCCTCCTAAAACCAACACGCTCGTTGCTGCTGCTGCTGCTGGTGATGGTGGGGAAGTGCTCCAGAAAGCTAGTTTTGCGAACAACTCGTTGATTATTGAGTTTAATGTTGCAATATCCTATCGATCCGAAGGGCAGGATCATGACTTGGACGAACTTGTCTTTTCCGCTTGGGATTCTCCAGACGAAAAGCGAGCGTACTTGGATTTGCTGAAAAAACAACTCAATTTCTTTAGAGATATTCAGGAGGTCACTGTTGAAGTTGAAGGCTTCATTCCCGATCAACCCAGGTCCAGGTCAGGCAGTGACGATGCCGGGGTTGCAGCAATCGCTGGCGGAGTTGCTGGTGGTGTGTTAGTCCTCCTTATAGGTGGTTTCCTGTTTGTACGAAACAAGAACAATAAAGAAGAGGCGCAATACGATCGATCAAAGGCGACGACTGTTACTGGGCAAGGAATTACAGCAGAGATTCTGGTAGAGCCTCAAGATGAAGTGAGCACCCTTGGTGATCCAATGTTTGCCCCAGGTGGAATGTTAATTGGCGGTCTTGAGAGAGATGAGGGTACAGCCACGTAAGTTTTTGACTGTATATTGGCGGCTACTAATAGGAATGATGCTGTGATCTGTGGTACTGATCCTTTTCTGTTTTGTTTGCTTGCTTTCTTAAGTGTTGGAGATGACTACGATTACACGCGCCAGTATCGGCAAGAGAGAAACGAGGCATCTATCACTGATGGGAGATCGCGGATGATGTCCGAAGACTACACCAAGTCCTCCTCTGTAAACTCTACTACTATGATGTCGAAACTGGGACGCATGGGAGAGTCTTTGTTTGCAGATGATGCTTCTTTCGAGCAACAGTTTGCCCAACCTGAGGAGCGGTTTGATGTTGTCGCTCCAGCTGGCAAGCTGGGCATGGTTATTGATACGCCGAATGGAGGTTCCCCGGTAGTCCACGCCATTAAGGATAATAGTGTCATTTCGGATCGTGTGCGTGTTGGGGACCGCTTGCTCTCTGTTGACGGCGACGACTGCACAGCGATGACTGCAATGCAAGTTTCAAAATTGATAAGCCTCAAGTCAGAAAAACCCGCCCGTGTTCTCATATTTGCCAGATCGAGTACGAATTCACCAGAGTAAACTATGGGCTGGGTCATCAGGCTACTTTGTGTGATATATGTTGATAAAAAAGTTGTAATTGAAATTTTTAAACTAGACATTTCCTTTGCAAGAGCCGGTGGAGCTCTCCTAAAGGGGAACTTGTCCGGTCGTTCCGTACTTTTTGATGTACTCGTTCTGTTGCTTGGAGAGTGTCTTTGCGATTGGAGAGTTGATTTTGGCAAACTCACCCCAACCTGTACTCATAACTGGAGCGACAGCAGCAGCAAGACTCTCAGTCTCCGGTGGTGCAGCGGCTACAGGGTCCGCCACAGGTTCGGGAGGTGGCGGAGGTGCTTTCTCAGGCGGGGGTGGTGGTGATGGAGCCGGAGCTTCTGCCTTTGGTTCTTCGGCCGCTGGTTCAGGAGCTGGTGCTGCTTCAACGGTAAAATCTTTAAAAGCGGCAATGTCGTCCTCCTCTTCGACGGTCACCATGATTGGAGTTCCAACGGGAATGTCATCGCCACCTGGTTCCATGAGGAACTTCGCAACAAATCCCTCATCTTGAGCCTCGAAATCTATCGAAGCTTTGTCGGTTTCAATCTTTGCAATGGCCTCCCCGGCCACAAACCCTGATCCTTCTGACACATACCATTCAGCCAAGATCCCCGTTTCCATTGTTGGAGACAGAGCGGGCATGCCGACCACGAGATGGTAGGGAAGTTCGTCGTCCAGAGCCACTGCAGAAGGACTGAATGATCGAGTAAGCGAGGTCTGTGCCATTCTGCGAACAGATGTTCGCATTAATCGGGAAGCTAGCATGATGAAGAATCCAATCTGCAGAGACTATTATGGACATGCAACAGGCGGAGATGGGTGGGGAAGCTACACTCGAAGATAGCAGATCTTGCAAGCATTTGGACAAATTTTCAGCAGTGTGCAGAAGTTCCGCCTTCGCTCCCAACTTGGTGAACTCTGACGATGCACGGACCACACCTATCGGGTGAATCAAACGACAAATCATCACACCAAAGAAATGAGAGCATTCAATTCAAGGCCTCCAACAATGGCAGTGCATGGGCTTGCTGCTCTTGAAATCCATCAGCCGATACCAATCAATCACCCGTATCAAGTGTCGATATCTCAACAAAGCACGTCGTTTCCACATTTTTGAGAATGAGATTGGTACACACGCACCCAGTTCTTCTCGTTCTCATGAATTTCCTTCGCCTTCCACCAAACTCTCGAATGGTCACCGCCTTTTGCCCTTCGAGATACAGCCAGCATATCAGTAGGCATAGGTTGGTTCGATGGTTTGCCAGAGATATCAACGAAGATTCCCTCTCAGAAGTAAAACGCCAGTTCCAGCAAGCGTTGGATTTGTACGAAGCGAACCTAAAAGCAGCTCCACCAAATGTGGCCACAATCTTGTCAGAATTGGAAACGGAAGCAAGTGACCCTGAGTTTTGGGATTCCTCCAATCAAGCTCGGAATTCTTATGTGACATCTAAAATAAGCCAATATAGCCAGCTATCTTCGAGGCTTGAGGAATGGGAAGCATTAAAAGGGGACGGAGAAGCTGCGATGGAGATGCTTTTCTCGGAAGATGCCGATGACTTGTTTTCCTCGGAAGAAAAGGAAACCCTATTGGAAGAGCTCGCTGAAGCGAGCAAAAAGCTATTGGAAGACGGGGAACGATATCAATTGGAACTGATGTTAAGTGGGCCATATGATGATCAGCCTTGTCGGATTCTATTGACTGCTGGAGCGGGTGGAACTGAGGCAACTGATTGGGTTGCTGATCTTAGGCGGATGTATGAAAGGCATGCATCGAGGATGGGATTTACCGTAACCATCGAAGATGAACAACCCGGCGAAGTTGTGGGCTTCAAAAGTGTCGAAATGGTCATCGATGGGGGGCAGAATCCGTTTGGATGGTTCAAGGGAGAAAAGGGTGCCCACAGGCTTGTAAGATTGTCACCTTTTAATGCCAACAACAAACGACAAACGACCTTTGCGGGTGTTGACGTCGCGCCCATTTTTGTCGACGAATCTGCTTTTAGTGATGTTGAAATACCTGACAAGGACTTGGAAATCACTACAATGCGAAGTGGAGGAGCAGGCGGTCAAAACGTGAACAAAGTAAACTCAGCAGTAAGAATCAAACACTTGCCGAGTGGTTTGGCTGTAAAGTGCAGTCAAGAACGGAGTCAAGCAGTTAACAAGGATTTGGCAATGAAACGATTAAAGGCTCAACTTTTGGCTGTTGCCAAAGAACAAAGAGTTGCAGAAATCGAAGAAATCCGTGGAGATCGGGTGGAGGCAGCTTGGGGGCAACAGATCCGAAATTATGTGCTCCATCCATACAAAATGATCAAAGACCAACGGACTGGATGGGAGACTAGCAACGTCCAAAGCTTTTTAGACGGGGATCTGGAGGAGTGCATTGCAGAGCTCCTGAGGTATAGAGCCAAGGAAGACCAAGAAGCTGCTCTACAGGAACCAGCAAGTTCTGGCAAATGAATCTGGATAGAAAGATACTTTTAAAATCACTTCTTACTTTTGAGTGCGTCTCTAATTGCCTTGAACCTTTGGACACACTGTTTCTTGGTCTTGCCTGGAATACTCTTGGCAATATTGGCCCAACGTTCGTTCTTATCCATAGAAGCTGGGAACTCCACGAGGGCAGACTGAAGTGCTTTGTCTTGTTCAGCAGTCCACACATCTTCGACACCATCCTCTTGCGTTGTCTTTGGAGCTGTTGCCCCATTACTGTTCGGTCTCGATGCCTTGTTCTGATTGAAGATTTCAATACACTCTTCCTTCGTCCGTGGAGGCTCTGGATGACAAACGTTATTGATATACGCCGCAATTTGGTCCCATCGGTTGCCTCCGCCTGCTGGAAACTTTTTCACACCCTTGGCCAGAGCAGACATCTCATCTGGAGAAAAAGGCACTTTCTTGGGGACAGAAGACTCTGGGCTAGAAATGACGCTGATTTGGACTATTTCAGGCGTACTTTCCTCCTCTTCTCTCTTGTCTTCGACATTGGCAGCGCGCTTGCGGACTAGCTCCAGGACTTCTGCCGGTGTTGACTTGGACTCCAGATTCCTATTCAACTTTGTCAGTTGTTCGCGATTCAATTCCGTACAAATCAAGTCGACTTCATCTTCGAGGGCGTGTTCGGATTGTCGAAGTGAAGCCAAAGCTTCGCCAACAATTTTTCGGAATGCCTGCTTTGTCTTCCTCAACATTTTCTTTTCCTTTTCCCGAATCAATTTCTCTGATTTCTTCTTGTTTTCTGCTTCCCTTTGCATTCTTTCCTCGGCTAGACGAGCCGCTTCCTCTTGTCGTATCTTCTCAAGTGCCTCCTCCTCTTTTCGTCGTTGCTTCTCCTCTTTTTCTTTGATCAACCTCTCCTTTTCTTGTTGAAGACGTGGATCTGAAGCCATGGCGCGTTCAACTAATGTCGTAATTCTAGATTGTTCTTGCTGCTTCAGCTTCTTCGCTTTTCTGTCAATTTCTTTTTGATACCATCTTTTTTCATAGCGGGACTCGGCCTGTTCCAACTGATCCTGTGTTTCCAACTCTCGAGATGCTTGCATACCAAAATCTCGCCATGATTCGAAATGGGCCCAGTAGTCATAGAATTCTGGAACAAAAAATGGTCAGGGTGATATCAGTTGATGCGTTGAACGAGCACAATTCTGCACCTACCATGGACCTGCTCGATCGGGGTTGACTCATCGCCCAACGACGGGGGGTTGGAGAAATTAATTCGAGAGCTGCGTGATTTCCGTCGATTGCTCTTCTTGTTGTTGACCGCGGGCAACAATCTCGCATCGAAGTGAAGGTTTCGTTCGAAAGCACTTCCAAAGTCTGAAAAGAAATTATCGGTGTTTTCATCTGGTATGCTGTCGTCGAAGGGCATCTCCGTTGAATCATAAGCTAGTTTTTGCGTGCTCAGAATATCGAACGCAGCCTTCACTTTGAGAAATACTGCATCTTCTTCACCTCTGCCCGACTTATCAGGGTGATACTTCAGGCAGGCTTTCCTGTACGCCTTTTTTACATCATCAGGAGTCAAATTGGCTTTAAACGGCAGGTGTAGGACCTTATAGTAATCCAACTCTTCAAGAGCATTCTCTGAAAGGGAAAACAAATCTACAGCAGGGGCTTCATCTTCTTCCAACGCATCGTCGTTGTCAGATTCGTCATTCTCGCTCTCTGGAGCTTCAGAAAACGTGTAGTCCTCCCCAGCGGAAAGCAAGGATTGAAATTCCAAAAATGCCTCCCCAGCACATTCAATAGTTGTCGTTTCTAAAGTCTCTGGCCAATCCAGGGATTCTGTGAGTGTGGTTATTGTTGGCATTGTGGCTGAATGACGTATAGAGAACAAGAAGTGGCCAAGACTAGAAATGACAGCATTTCATGTTTTCTGTCACTAGCTTTTTTCTTCATTTTTCTCGTGGCCAGTGAGATGGTTCGACGCGCAAGTCGCGCGACAACATCACAACCACTTCAAGAAATCCACCCACTCATGTCAAACAACATCAATCAAGTAACAATCCATCAGTAGACATCCATGATCGCCTGGACGAAAATCAAGGAACGAACCACCAGTCCCCACAGAAAATCTCTCATGTTAGGGAGGTTGATATGTGTGGTCAATATGATTGCGGGCCTGGTGAGCGCATCTGGGGCTTCCTCCCATTCCCCTAGAACGTTGATTCTTCTCGATGTTGACAACACCCTGTACCGTGAAAGTGCTGCAGGCATAGAAGCCCAGATCGTCTCCAATACGCACTCGTTCTGTCTAGAGCACTACGGAATGGACAAATCCAAAGCAGATGAACTTTTTAAAAAGTATGGTTCAACAGTGGAAGGCCTCAAAAGGACTCTGTGGCACAACAGCGCTGACAGAGTTGTCGAGAAAGAGGTGGCTGATTTTTATAGAGGAGTGTACAAAGATATTGACTATTCAAGCCTATTGCTTCGCCCAAAACCTGTGGCAGAGTCTTCGACCGGTTATTCTCATGTAAAGGAAAGAGAACTGCTTTCGTCTTTGCTACAGTCCAGTCCTCATGATCTATGCGTAGCATCCAACTCTCCAAGTTGGCATGTTCAAAAAACACTTGAAGCAATGGGACTTGGAGCTATCAATTTCCAACACAGATTTACCCCCGATCGATTTCCTTTATATCCAACAAAAAATGATCCTCAAGAGTACTTTGCCGGCGCCTGTGACGACTTAAATGCATATGACCGTCTGATTTGCTATGACGATTCCACGCACAATCTGAATCGCATTTGTGATTTCTTTTCCAATGCAAAAGGAGTACATGTTTCTGATGAGATGCCACTCGCAGAATCAATCCTTCGAAATGAATTAGTTGATCAAACGTTCAGCTTCAACCAAGTTCGGTACTTGGAATCCAAAAATATTGTTGACCGTTCTTCAATCGACTCAGAAATGTGGAATTCTGTGGTCGAACAACTGCTTCAATTTCGCAACCGCACACTTCGGATTGTTGATGTTGGAGCAGGGATTCTGTCGATGTTGGACTTGTTTCTTCATGGAGACCCCGAAGCAGGGTTGGATTCTCTGCTCGACGGAGTGGACGTTGGTGTCAAATTTGATTATACTGCCTACGAATCAAACCGGGACTTGCTCGGTCGTTGCCACGAGAGGTTGGTGTCCTGGGGATTGTCATTGAAAGAGCGCAAATCTTCCAATGAGTTTGTGTATGAACGAAAGAATGTGCGAGTACGGCTCATTCTGGACAACTTTGATGCGATCGGAACATCTCACCCTCCAGATTTAATAGTGGGCTGTTGTTTTGCAGATTTGATGGATCCTTCTCAACTCGCCACATCTCTCATTCGCTCCTTTCACTTATTGGAAAGCAAAAATACTATGGTTTACTTTCCGATTACTTTCGGGGGGACTACTCAGTTCCTACCTCCAAGACCATTCGCAACCAAAGGACATTCCAGTATACCCTCAGACACAGTTGCGTTTCGGTTGTACTCCAAGGCTCTGGTCGAAAAGCTTGGCCACAGCTTGGATCCGAGATTGCTTTGCGAGGCTATGGAAGATCATGGTGTATATCTAGAACGTAAAGGTACATCCAATTGGAAGATTGATCATGAGGCTAATCCTTATCTATACGAAACAATGTTGTACTTCTTTGGGACAACTGGGGCGCCCCAAATCCTACAAGAAGGATGGGATGCATATGGATGGATGCAGCGAGCCAGAGAGCATCGTCCAATCATTCGAGTTTCGAATTTCGATTTGTTATTCCGAATCGGACAAAGACCATCGAATACCGGCGATTCCAACGAAGATGCAGCAGGACTTCTGGAAGAAATTCAATTTACCGCACCCGGAGAGGTGACGACAACGACAAAAGATATTCCAGAATTGGGCCCTTACGATGTATTGAGTAGGTGCAGATTATATCGATGCAACTCAATTTCTTGTTTTGTTCAAAAGTAGTACTAATGCTCTCCAACCGCGTTCATACCACAGTAAAGGCATCCCATTCCTTAATAAGCTCCGGAACAGAATTGAAAATATATAATGGGCTTTTCGATGACGCTGCATTAGATGTGACCATCGAAGGCATGAAAGACGAGAGAATGGCATATCCTCTCGCATACGGTTATTGTCTGGTTGGGCGCATCATCAAGTGTGGAAGCTCTATTGCTACAGATCATATAGGAAAACTCGTCTTCAGTTTCTCACCCCACGCTACGCATGTCGTCAGCAACATCAACAACGTCCAACTTGTTCCTGATGGTATCTCGGCTGAAGATGCAATATTCATGCCATCAGTGGAAACGGCTCTGTCACTTGTGCAAGACGCCCACCCCAGAGTTGGGGAAAATGTTGCAGTATATGGTCAGGGTCTAATAGGTCTCCTTGTAACATCTGTCCTCTGTCTACACAACGAAATGTCTGTACTAAAACAGTTTGGAACTGTTACTGTTTTCGATCAGATACCTGATCGCTTGGGAGCGGCAGCTGGTCTTGGAGCCTCACAAGCTTTATTCCCTTGTGGCTCGGTGGGACCATTTGACGTTGCAATTGAAGTGAGCGGAAACGGAAAGGCGCTTCAATCAGCAATTGATCACACTTCCAACGGTGGTCGGGTCATCGTTGGGTCTTGGTATGGAAGTGGTGACGTAAACCTAAAGCTTGGAATCGACTTTCATCGAAGTCATAAAAGCATTCGAACTTCTCAAGTTAGTGACATTCCGCCAGAGCTTTTGGGTACCTGGAATAAGGAAAGGCGTTTTCGATTAACATGGGAGCTGATAAAACAAATCCGCCCATCTAAGTTGTTGACCAAGACTACTACTCTGGACAAGGCGTCTTTGGCTTATGAGTCACTACAGAAAGGACAAGAGATTGCCGTTGCATTTACTTTCCCTTAGTGCAGAGCAGCCTATCATTGTCTATGGGATTGGCTTTCGATTATTCACCCTGTGGCAGTTAGCTAAAAGTTCGTCGTCGATAGAAGAGAACGTATGCTGCTGGTGTCACGACAACACTGGGGTCGTCACCGACATCATGGACGCTTGAGTCATCAAACAGAGAAAAATTCTTCGAAATTTCATTCTCGTCCCAATTGCGAGCACAAGCCGTGTAGTGACCAAAACCTAGGCGACCGTAGTGATTAATGACAGCAAACAAATCGTATTCCGCAGGGACTTTATCATTGACAAATTCCTCTTCGCCATCTGTGTTTGCTGCCCCATTTGCACAATGCCTCCTCATATCTAACCCTGTCACAGGGAAGTCGACGAAGGTATCCAACTTGTCTCGGCGCAAAGCATGCTTAAATTCGAAGCGCTTCAAATGCACAACTAAGATATTCGGTAGTCTCCAAAGCTTCATTGTTTTTTGGGCTCGGACATTATCTTTGCATTTGGAGCAATACCACGTATTGTTCTCATCAAGGCGTTCTGGCTTCGTGAAAGTGTCAAAGCACTGGTCCAGTGAGACACCTCTTGTACCAGCATTTGTGCGTTGCAACTTGATTGCATCTACAAGACTTTGGTGATCAGAGTGAGAGACAAATTGTCCAGGATCAATCAATAAGTCTTCATTCGTGCTCTTGATGCTCCTCCACTCCAAGGTCAGGAACAAAAACTCTGCACAACAGTCCTCACCCAGGAACTTTTGTAGAATTTCAGGTGAGTTCACCGGAAGCCGGGAGGTTGGCGTTTCGTCAGATGACGGAAAAACGAGCAAGGGCTGTCTCGTTTTGCCATCAATGACATGAATCTCAAGGACGTCCTCGTATCGATATTCATTTCCAGCGTCAATGTATCCTTCGCCACTCCCGTCATGGCACACCATGTGACCAACAAGCTTCCAGAAATGTTGCCAGACTTGCTTGCATGATGATTCGGCATCAAATGAAGTGATTATAGGGAACCCAAATGGAGCGCATTTCTCTTCCCCATTCTTGTCCCTGATTTTCATTGAATGGGTTGCGACTGCATGAAAGCTGGAGCCAACTGAAAAGGCACTGTATGATTCAACTTCAAATGCTGCAACAATGTCGCTCGGTCGAATCCCACTCACGAGGTTCTTGTCGTGAAAGAGCTCATAGATGTTGTGATTGTAAATATCACAAAGAATCAAATTTTTGGATGGAATTCCTGTCATCCCAGCTAGGTGATGTCTCAATTCTGCGATTACAGACTGTCGAGGCAATGTGACGGCGTAGCGAGAAGGCGGCTGCCCTCCTTCCGCTCGAAAAACAAGGATTGGGATAGTAACTGTCACTTTATGGATTTGTGGGATTTCCAATGAAACGTGATTAAAGGCGTCGAAGGAAACCGATACTTTCCCACATTTAGGGCAAACACACGTCGACTGGAATTGGCCATAGAATGTATCCATGACAAGAGAATCATTGCGTCTCCCATGTGCTTCCCAAGCTCGTGCTCCAGCAATCGCCATATTCTGGCCATTTGTCGCATCTGGCATTTCAACATACGGTGCGTTGACAATTCGATTTAGATCCTCATGCAAACCGTCCAAGAGGTATGCCAGGAATTCTTGTGAATCATGCTGTAGACACCCTGCAAACCGTGGTGCAAACAACGCAATGGCCCTTCTAAGAGCAGTCGGTGATGTTGCAGTTGACTTCACATTCATCCATATCTCTTTCATCACGGCGTCGTAAGCAACAGCAAGCTTACCACCAGTCCCTAGAGGATTGTTGGTATTAATATCTGACTTGAACTTGTTTGAAAGAAAGTGGCGCGTCAAAGGTGTTGCATGACTTAGACATTGGAGAGCAGAATTCATGAAGCAAGTGTTTGCCAAGTTGTTCAAACCAACTTTGCCCTCATTTTGTGTTGTTTCTGCAACATTGTTAAGAAGTGCCTTACATGTGCCCTTGTGAAAGGGCCAATGTGCTTCTTGACATGCTCGATTGCAGTACTGTACCGCCATGCAACATTTACATCTAGCTGAGGCACCCGGAGCCCGACAGGCACTACATCTTGGACCCTTGCTAGATCGGGCAGCATTCCTTCGCTCAGGATACAGTATGATCTTTTGTTCTTTTGTGGTTCGTCGACAGATACTGGGAGTCACTTCCCCATGCCAGGTTCTTAGAGCATTGTAGACTTCACGTGGCAGGAGCTCGTAGTGATACCCACGAACCAAATTGGGACGGAGCGTAAGACTCCCGATAGTATGATTGTGCCATTGTTCATTAAATTTCGAGTCATCCATTAGAAGTCGCGAATTATTGATTGGTCCCAGAGCTTCTTGCATGCTGCTATCTTCACTTGAATCGTCGTCGCTGTCTCTGTTGTCATTCGGCAAGAGAGCGCCAGGTGGTAACATCCTCAAAACACGGATAGTCCTCTTCTCTGAATGCTGTTTCGTTCTTTCGTTCAAGTAGAAGAAATCAACTTGCTCACACCATTGGCACCACCATTTCCAGTCGATCAAGAAAAATGCCTCACCTGGAGGACGGGAATTTGCCATCTGTCGGGCTAATAGAAGTCTCATGATATCTCGTCTTTGCTCAGCGATGTTCCCTAATCGCTGTTTCTCTTCATCGGGGTGAGACTTGTTTCCATTGGTTGTGAGCTTTTCTACCTTCTTTTCAAGGAGGTACCTGTACGCTTTTTCTATTCGTTGCAGTGCAATTTGACAGGAACGTTTCTGTTTCTGTTGATCAGTATTCTGCACCCCTTCCAAAACATCCAAACACCTTCGCAAGTCACCCATTGCATCGACTAGGGTAGATTGTAGCGCTTCCTGTGGTAGGCTGTTGGTGATATCCAAAGTACTTCCTTCTTTCGCAAGGGCTCTACGGTACAAGACTAATACAGAGTGAATGCCTTTGAAATTCGTTGTTCTCCAATGTAGGACACGCAAAAGTACTCACCTTTTGTGTTCTCCGGCTCTTTATCAAGTACCACATTGCATTCATCTTCTGCTCTTTTGAATTCCTCCAGCTTCAACAAAACCATTGCTAGGTTGGCCCTCAAAGCAAGCTCGAGTGAACTGTCAGAACCTTCCAAAAGTTCCAAACCTTTCTCGTATGCCCTAGCAGCTTCTGTGTATTTTCTTTTCCCATAATATTCATTTCCTTGTTCTTTCCATTGGACTGCCGTCTGCTGTAAATCGTCATGGATCATCTCGGTCATCCCGCTCTCATTCGAAAACGGTTGACTCAATGTCACTAGCATATGATTTCTTCGATAGTTCGATATTCGACTTTGCTTTCGTCTCACGATTCGCAGTGTGTAACAAATCTATTTCCATCAACCTAAGTTGTTTCTGCACAATTTATTTTGGGTGTCCTCATGGTTGGTGGTGGAGAATTTTCGATGTCTTTCTAGAAATGCTCTTGTTTGACCCGGTTGACCTATCGAAGATTGCCAAAAGGGGGGTTGCTCGCTGTCCGTCGTCCTGTCCTCTCCTTGGTTTGCGGAGGAGTGAAATGGGGACTGATTCAGTCCCGAGACCCATTTGCAAAGGCCGAATGAAGCCTTTACCCCACAGGGTGAGGCGGGATGGGATGCAAAAACAGAGCCGTGAATGCTAGCTATAGCTATCAGTCATTGTCGTCGGTCTACACGAGAAGTGAGCTCCAGTTGCAGCATCGCCCCTTGCTCGACTGTTGCTCTCTCCTTGTAGCATGATAGCGCCGTGTGTGGCATCTGGACACAGTACCCACAGTAATCGACTTCGTCGATTTCCTCTTGGCTGCCTGACCCCTCCCACCTAGCCTAGCTAGAGGCTGGCGTCGTGTTCTCCATTGCTGCCGTCTACGTTAGACAATTCTGGTTCCTGTTAAATGTGACGGTACTGTAAGTTTGTCGTTTGTCCGTTTCTACCCAATTGTTTCCCTTAATGTATAAGAATCATACCATTCCTTCTCTATTTATCTACTATGTTGACAATATTCATCACGCATCAGAACCTCAACGTATTATCTCAGCTGAAGGCGAGTAAAGGCATCCCCACCGTCAGACTGATCCGCGGCAGCCCAACTTTTCACCAGCTGTTTTTCGGACTTTAACCACCCTCGAACCTTCGCCTTCAGAACACCTCCAGTGCCATGTCCATGAAGCACGTAGATCTCACAGCGCCCATTCATTACGGCTTTCGAAATTTCGGTCTTGATACGATCCTTGGCTTCCTCAAAATTGCAGCCTCTAACATCCACTGTATTTGACTCGGTCCGAATGGAGACTGATTTGTTGGAAGGGGCAGAGGAGGCCGAAGAAGAAGTCGGATTTGTAGAGGATTCGGTCTTCAGTGCTCTTTCTGCTTTCTTCGACAGCTTCGACACCGGAGATTGGGCTTTGGCCTTTGAAGTCTTGTAGGAAGATGAAGGAACCATAGCCAAATCTGCAAGTTTCATTGCCGTCGACACCCCAGAAACCTTCACCTGGACTTGCCTGCCCAGAATTTTTTCTACGATGGCCTCTCTCTTGAAAAGGGGTCCCACCTTGCATACAATCAGTTTTGTACCTTCCGTCAACTCAGGACGATCTCGCATCTCGGCCAATGGGACGAGCTCAGCTTGGGCATCCTCCATGGCCTTTGCCGCCTTTTTCTTTGCCTTGAGGACACTTGGTACGTTTTCGGCCTCTGTGATTGCATCCCTTTTGACAAACTTGATATCGTCCCAACTCTTGGCGAGAATCTTTCGAGATGGATCAGACTTCAGCTTTTCCAAAACACTTTCCAAGATCGCCTCCTTCTCTTCGAGCTTCTTGGCGAATTTTCTTGCCTCATCACGACGAGCAGTCAACATCTTTTTCTCCAGTTTGATTTGCTCTTCCTTCATCTTTTGCTCCAGTCTTGCCATTTGTTGCTTCTTCTCTTCTAGCTCTTCATCCTTTTCATCAATTGAAGCTTTCTGGTCTTCCAGCTCCCTGATAAGATCACCCAATTGCCTAGTCTCGGAGTCAAGTAGTTCGTTCGCTCGGTCGATGACAGTTTGAGGCAGCTTTAAACGTTCCGCAACAGAAATGGCAAATGATTCCCCAACCGTTCCGGGCAGAAGTTTGTATGTCGGTCTTCCTCTCACAAACTGCATTCCAGCCACTGAAAATCTATCATCCGAAGCCGCTAACTGTTTCAAAACCATGTAGTGAGTAGTGATTGCGACACGACATCCAGTTTCCAACAGCGCCTCAAGAAGAGCTTGGGCAATTGCTACGCCCTGTGCTGGATCAGTTCCCGAGCCCAGCTCATCCATCAATACAAGGGCATTCTTTCCTGAGTTTGCAAGCACTTCTCGACAGACTAGCATATGACCAGAAAATGTGGACAAATCGCCTCCTACACTCTGAATATCTCCGATATCTGCAAGTACAGGATCGAAAAAATCCACTCGCGGCTCGTACCCGGCGATCCGGCCATTGGCGGGGATAGGAATGCCACTTCTAGTCATCAGTGCAACAAGGCCCAAAAGTTTCAAGATGACAGTTTTTCCACCACTATTGGGCCCAGTTAATACCAAGCCTTGATTTCCATTGGCACCAAGATCAAGATCCGAACCCACCACGTTTGCAACCTCTCGGAGAAGTAGAACTGGATGCCTTGCATTTTGGAGGGAGATCACCCCTTGATCCTCCACAATCGGAATCACGCCCTGCAACTTTCTACCTAGCAAGCATCGCGCCAAAACAAGATCAAGCTGGCCCACTGCTGTAACTGCCTCTTCCAAGCCTCGACGATTGGTCCAAACGTGCTCTGTCAAGGATCTCCAAACTCGGGCTTCCTCGGCCCTCAATTCCCCTTCCGCTTGACGAAGTTCGTTCGTAGGACTGACGATTTCGCTGGGTTCGACGTAAACCGTCTTACCAGAGCGAGAAGAGTCATGGACAATTCCGTACTGGGATGCATACTTTGGGTTCATTGGGATGACAAGTCGACCACCTCCATTTGCAATTTCAGAGTACAGTGGACCTCCACTTTCTAGTTCTAGTTTCGACTTAATGGAAGGCATGCTCACGAGAGCATCTAGCTTTGAAAGGATATCCGCTTTGAGGGACCGGACCTTCGCCCGAAGCCGTCCAAGGACTGGAAAGGTCTTCCCAGACAGGTTTCCATTGTCATCAAACGCATCTTCCAGCAAATCATGAAGTGTGGCATTGAGTTCAATTTCCTCCACAATACTCGGAAGCGCCAAAAACTGTTTTTCTTTTATTTTTCGTAGTCCCTTCCCCCATAGCTGTAGATCTTCAATTGCGTTCATCATGGTAGAGACGTCCAACAGTTCAGGTCCTTCTAGAATCCTGCCATCCTCAACTATCTCCAAAATGGAATCAAGGTCAAAAATCAAGCCATCCAGAGGTGGAGGATTACCATTTCCCAGTGTCACTTGGTAAGCCCTGCGGGCTTTGTAATATGCGTCACCAAGATCCAACGTTTCGTCCAACAACCACTGCATTTCTTCCACACCTTGGAAACGCTCGCGGGCACCCTCCGCATTTTCCGCAATGAGCGGCCGATTCGCCAATGTCGTCACCGTCATTTTGCTATTCGATCTTGTTGGGCGCTGATGTTCAAAGGCATTTAATACTCGTTTTTTGCCGGGCGCTGTAAAACATTCATTTCGTAGTTTCTCTAGAATGAATGGGAAGTCGATCGTTTCCATTGAGCGATGAAAGAGATCAAAACCCTCACTTTCACCATCCATATTTTGAAGAGCATCATCGGAATCCAATTTAATTGCAGATTTGCTTTTTGGTTTTGTTGCTTTCTGTTGCTTTTTGGTCCACCAATCAGTGTTCAGTTTCTCTTCGTCTCCATCCAACGTTGTGGGAGCCTTGAAACTAGGATCGACCGTTGGATCCCAGGTAGAATGATGCAATGGTTGTCGAAGCAAACTGTATCCGTCCTTTCCGGCCCTGGAGTCATTATCAGATAGGGAGAGGGTCGAATCTGTGTCTTCATTTACAGCGGAATATAGTTGTGTGTTTCTTTGACACGTGTAAATGTTGTCGGGAACAAGAAACGCAGACGAGCTTTCGGAAAGAAACGCCGCTATCGCAGAGGAAATGACAAGAGCCCCGCCTTGCTTTTGGACTTTTCGCAATGTCATGGTGTGTATTGCTGTCGGAAGTCTAGTTGTAAATAGTCATCAACAGACTTGCATTTCAGTGTTTGCCGCAAACACTTTGTTGGTTGGTCTGTTGCCCAAAGGGGAAAGAGACTGACGTTTAGGAAGTGCTAACAAAGTCTCTCGCGTCTGTCCTTCGACCGTTGCACCGATATGCTAGCAGTCATTTTGGGCGTGGTCGTTGTGACCTCTGATAACCATGACAAAAATGAGAAAGGAAAACAAGAAGACACTTCCAACTCAATAAAGTCGGAAAGCCACAGCAACAAGATGCCTCAAAAGGTGGTTCATGGGGATCGAAATACCAACTCTGCCGATAGAGCGAACGAAATAGTATGCTCGGAGATAGACGAGCAGGCGATCGTTGTTCGACTTCGTGGAGCCGGGGAATCCGATATTCCAAACAGCCAGCAAGTGATGGAATCAAAAACAGATGATGATTTCGTGACCAAGCAGATAGGACAATTCCGTCAGTATCTTCTTGATAAAGCAGAAGAAAATAGCGAGTTCTATCTGGAAGAACGACTACTGGCACTTCAGCTGGGTGCGGAGTTTTCTTTTGATTTAGTTTCAAATTCCAAAGAAGAGGAGGCTTTGTCGAAGGAAGTTGAATGCAAGATTCTTGTTCGACTGGTGGAAGCCTATTACATCGGCCAAGCTGACGTAGTAGCACTTGGAAGGCATTTAACAAGCTTCCACAAGGCGTTGCACCCATTTTGGAAGGAATCGGAGGAGGAGGGCAGCTTGTTCACAAAACTATCTGGGGAAACATCCGGAGAAATTTTTGAACAGCTAAAATCAATTTTTTCAACAGATGCTGTAACAAATGGGATGATTTTTTTCCGGGCCTTTTGCTATGCGCAACACCGAGTTGATTTCTCTGCCTCGACAGACGACAGTCTGCTGGATGCATATTGTCTTTGTTTCTTCGCGATTCAGGTGTTGCAAGGTAGTTTTCAAGGAATTGACTTAGATGTTGGGTCGATCCATGCACTTATTGATGACGAGTTTTTTCAAGGAAAAAGCCATGATGATATTGAGCTGACGTCCGAAGACATTCTTTGGTGCTTTTGCACCTTACTTTTGCACATTGGCTCTGTTATTCGAAGGAAGCAGGGGTTGGATTACTACAATCGCATCTTTGCTGAACCCTTCAGTGTCATCATGAAAGAAGAACTTACCGTTGCTCGGTTGGCGATCGGACTTCGACCAGAAAGTCCAAAAACATATCTGGCGGCTTATCGTATGGTAGTGGATACCCGACGGATTCTTCCCGCAGAAATGCAAGTTGGATGGCTCGAGTCGGCACACGAGTACGCAGTTCAGGGGCTCGAAAAGGCGGAAAACTGGGGAGACCCATTCTTCATGTACACATTCCATATCCTTGAGGCGTTTTGGTTACCAACTCCGCTGCAAACCCCTACTGCATATACCTTCGGAGAGATTAAGTCGAGAATACAAATGGCAAATGAATTCAAGGAAGATGCCCTTGGATTTGTCCCGAAACACCAGTTTTGGTTCGCAGAGCAACACGAAGTTCTGCTCCGGAAGATCTTGAAGTCATTCCCAATCGACGACGACTTTGAGATTACGTTTCCTCTAATGGATTGCACCACCTTCGGACCCATTCAACCCAAGGGGAAGAAGCAAAGTGCTTCTTCCCCTACAAATGGTATTTCAAAATGCGCAAACTGTTCGAAGCCGCTAACAAAGATACTAAAATGTGCGAAGTGCGAGAAGGTCGGGTACTGCAACAGAAAATGCCAATTGGAGCATTGGAAGGGGGGACACAAACAAGATTGCTTGCGGAAACGGTCATCTTCTGTGGATAGCACGGACAGCTTGGGAAACTTGTAGTCCGATTTAGTGTTTATAAGTATACAATAAGTTAAGCTACAGCAAGTTGCGTCATCTGATAGAAGTCGTCAGGTAGCGAACTTCGCACTTATTGTTTGCTGAATGCAACTGCCTGTGAAAGAAATAATGACAACACGTGGGAATCTCTCTCAAGCACAAATCTTATGGGACGGTCGTAGAATTGAGTCGTATTGGTCTAGTTCGTTCTAGATGAAGCTGTGACCAACCGATGTCAACATCTTGCATTTGGACCTGAAGGAGGCAAGCCGCATGGGATTGCCAACTTCTAATCAATTCATGATACCCAGGCCCGCAAGAGACGGATCTCCCAAGGAAGTCGTCAACAGCCCATTAGTTCCATACCAAAGAAGGATTCCAGCTGTGAACGGAGTTACCAATGGGGCTATCTTTCCATAAACAGACGTCTCATCTTCTCCAAGTTGTTTTAGCTTCACTAAAGCCTTCCCTCCGGTTGCTGCGGTCAGCAGCAAAGGAGTGGAGTAACCCAGAGTATAGAAGAGCAGGAGGACGGCGCCCAACGCCGGATCCGAGCTCCCAGCCACGTAGGCCAGTATCGACGTCAGAACCGGAGTGGCACATGGTGAAGCAACCAAAGCTGACGAGCCACCGAGCAAAAATGTTCGAAGCAGTGAACCTTCTTGGTCCTTCTTCTTATCTCTCGACAGTATATTTCCACTCCCATCAATGAGGATGGGTTCGTCACTTGACGTCTTCTTTGGCTTAGGCTGTTGCGGCTGAAGCAATGGTATGTTGACGAGGTCAAGCAGCTGAAATCCCATGATGCAGCAAACAATATTTGACACCAGGGGAAGCAAAATATTTGTGTTTCCACTGTTCCCATAGACCGCGCCGCCTACTGATGCCGCTATCAATCCCAACGAGCAGAAAACGGAGGCCAAACCCAAAGCAAACGCCAGAGTAGGAAGAGCAGTCCCCTTATCTTCACGTTCTCCTGCAGCGGTAGAAATGTAGGATATGGTCAAGGGAAGAAGGCCCCAAACGCATGGTGAAACAGAAGTCAGTAGTCCCGCGCCGTACATGACTGGAACTGAAGATACCAGATTAGACGGATCTTGTAAGGAAGTTGACGCCAATGACGAGGCTGTAGCTTGGGCGTTGAACGCAAAATCTTCCCAGTTGCCCATTCTTAACGGATGCATAGGCTTCCGGCCGCCCAATACTGATGATCCAGTAGTCCCTGCTTGAATTTTCATTGAACTACCAGGGTTCACAAAAGCCTCTGAAACGTGTGAAACGGCAAGCAGCAATGAAGCTCCTGCCAGCAACTGATGCATGATCATCTATGGGCGCAGAAAGATATGCGAATTCTGGTGACAACTGTGAACCCAGGCTGTGGAAGTATTATTGTGGTATCATCCGTTGCTATTGTGAACAAGCTGCTCTCCCGCATACCGTTCACACTGTCGCTGTTGTGCACCCGTGGCATAGTAGAACAAGAGTGCCACAGAAAATATGAGTTGATGACGTGGAATACTGTCGCACTGTAGGTTATTTCTGGGATGTCACGCACGTGTCGTAGCGACACTACGACATACCTACGACCTACGACACGTGCAGCATGTCCCTGAAGAACGATTCGCTCTAACAGTTGGACAGACGAAAGACTAACTATGTCCGTGCCAAAATGGCAGGTTTTGGGTCACCTGAACATAGGTGAAGGACCATAATTCGGCATTTATCATCAATGGTAGGTGCAGTCCTTTGAAGATCACATTAATTAACTAAAATGTTCCTAGCTAATGGTAGTCCTTTAAAAAATTCCGTTGCGCTCATTCATAGAAACTTGATACAGTTGACATATGCAAGGAACCATAGCCGACTTCTGTTGTGTACACCATACCCAGCAGGGGACTCCACTTATAATCGAGATTTTGTAGGAGGAACACAACGTTCAACAGACCTATTTTTGTCGCTTCACCAATAACGTTATGACTGAACCAAGAACGGCCCCAGTTCCGAGTAGTAGAAGTGGACTAGGGATCTTCTTGGGCTCTCCAAGCTGGGCAAAACCAGCCTCACCATCTGTGGGATAATATTTTCCTGTACAACCCAATTTCTCACAGCTTATCTCAACTCGCTTACACATACTCTCTTCCGCCTTCCGAACCCAAGCTCTAGGATCGTAGAACTTCTTGTTTGGCTTGTCTTTGCCATCAGGGTTACCGATTTGGCTTTGCAGATAAAGATGCCGATCCTTCTCAAAAAGACGAAGACCATCCCAATAGGCCCATTGAGTGTCCGTATCAACATTCATCTTGACAACACCATTCTTGACCGCTGTCATGATTTCCTCGTCTGATGACCCAGAACCACCGTGCATGACCAGGAAAATCGGCTTTTTCAGAGAACAACCAAGCATCTTCCTAGCATATTCTTGATGCTTTCCAAGTCGTTCAGGTGAGAGTTTCACATTCCCCGGTTTGTATACTCCGTGGACGTTCCCAAATGCCGCAGCAATGGAGAACATTTTCCCAATACCTGACAGGGCTTCATAAACTCCATAGACTTGTTCAGGGCTAGTGTAAAGTTTCTCAGGATCCACATCTTCATTGTTTACACCATCTTCTTCACCTCCAGTGATTCCGATCTCCATCTCAAGCCATATTTTCATCGGGGTCATGCGCTTGAAATATTCTACGCAGATAGAAATGTTCTCTTCATCTGGTTCCTCTGAGAGATCCAGCATGTGCGACGAAAAGAGAGGCTCGCCGAACTTCTCGTAGAATTCTTCGTCTGCTCTGAGCATGCCATCAAACCATGGCAATAATTTCTTTGCACAGTGATCAGAATGAAGAACAACAGGGATACCATAATACTTTGCGACAGAACGAACGTGCATGGCAAGGGCAACGGATCCTGCTGCAGCAGCATTCGGGTCTTTGATACCTTTCCCGAGAACAAACTGCCCCCCTCCATTAGAAACTTGAATGATTACAGGGCTCTTCGTCTTATGGGCGGCCTCCAGAACAGCATTCGCTGTGGAAGAACTCTGTTATCAATAAGAGGAGAAGAAGATTGGCAACGGGACAATGATCTACAGATTTCGATTCCCTTCCACAACTGTCGGAAACTTACGGTGCAGTTCACAGCTGGAATAGCATAGTTGTTTGCTCGGGCATGCTCGAAAAGAGTTAGCAAATCATCGCCAGTGACGACTCCAGAAGGGATAAGGTCATTGAGGGCCGCCATGGTTGCAACATCATTTTGACGGTACCATGCAAAACGAACAAACCCAACACGGATCTGACCGACTAAAAAAATCGAAGTCTCCGAGCATGGATTCGTGCTAAGTGCTTATGCCTCCAATTTATTTTAGAATTGCAATAAAACGATAGGTTGATAGAATGGAAAACAAAACTGTATTAAATTCTACCAAGTACAAGTGCTCTGGGACATTCTGTTTGATCTGCGATAAAAATGATGCCCCCCAACTGTGCTTCTGTGGAAGATAAGATCATTCCAATGAGAATTGTCTTGTAGGATAACACGGAGAATCAACTTGTCGGAACAAAGACAAATCCCTTGTCTCAATGTGATCCAGACATTTTCGGGGCTGAAAAAAGGAAATGATGCAATCGCCGAAACAGCTCACCAACCAGAGTAGACCCCTTCTACGAACTTGCTCTTCACAGGGCGGAGCTCTTACCTCGAGAAACCAATAAAGACATAAACCGATTGGCACCCATTCCCATCATCTATGGCCATCTAGATAAGAAAAGCGAGCTTGTTAGATTTCGGCACAGATGGAAATTACAAGTCATTGAAGATTCTACCCGCATATTCCTCGTTGCCTGTTTTTGTTGGGGGAGAAAAATTGAAGTGTATCATTGCCCAAAGGCTTACAAGTCAGAGTGTTGCCCCCGTCGAGAAACGAGCAGAATATATTCTTCCTCCGTCCATAAGAGAAGAGGGTCTAACCTTTGAAAGATCTGAGACAATATTGTGGACATGTTGGATTTCGGTGTCACTTGATACAGAAGAAAGAGAAAAAATGTGAGCAAAACACACTATGATGCAATTCGAGAAATGGCAAAGCATCAACTCTCAGGCCTTGCGATTACAGATTCACAAAAGTTGGAAGAAGGGATCACCACGAGGGCAGTCGAAACGGATAGATTGCGATACCAGAACGGTACAGCACCGAACCTTGCTTCCGCGTGCACCTGCTATACTCTTCCACAAACGTAACGGATTGCACATTCATTGAAACTGAAGTGTATCCTGACTAATTTGTGGATATTTTACCCGAGAGTGGTGGATATAATAGTTGTCGTACCTGGGAAAAGCGCCAACGTGATTCTAGAAGATAATTGTCGCAATGGACAAGCTTCTTTCTCAGACCCAAATCATCGCCCAGCTTACACGGTTCCTAGCAACGAAGCAAAATGATGTTAGAACTCGTGTGACTTGTCCAGCGATAAGATTCAAAGGATAAGTGTCTGGGGACGTATTCTTCTTGCGATATTCTGATGTAATTTGGAGCCATTGTATCGATCATACGGATTATGAAAGAAGGTGGCAGCAATAATATCGCATTTTGCATGACCACCATCGCCACTTACTTGTTTTACTTTCTCACTGAAAACGATCTTCATAGCCAGCATATTCCTCACAAGTTGGTTGGAGTGGAAGTGGCAGCAGCATTTCGCGCGAACATCTGGAACGGACGGACGGAATCTAATTCCTGTGATATGAGCACGAGCGCATATATGGTACAGTACGGCAATAATTTACTGCCACGATAGATTTAGAGATATCCATATCTGATTATTTGGATGTTTAAGAGTAGCCAAAGCTCGCAATTCTCTACAGTCGCTGCTACAACGGCTACTTCCAATCCTATTTGGCTCTCAGGAATCAAACGGCAGCAGTACGCCAAGTCTTGCAGCACGAGCTTCGCAGCGTTGATAACAGCACGACAAGACAAGCAACACAAACGCTCTGCCAAACGTTTTTAGGTGCGTTGACAATTGCGTTATCTTAGGCCAGTTGGATTTTTGCAGTATGCTGCATGACAGTCGGTTCCAAAAGTTGCACAATACCAGGAAGATCTTCAGTGGTGATCTGTCCGAACTACGGAGAGCCACATCAACCGTTGCACTGCCTTGAGACGATTCCTGCTCACATTTTTTGCTTGCCTTGTATTGAAGATACTTGTTGTCCTTTCAATAACCATGTCCGTCGAAATGGAAACCTGCCCGGCCTCTGCGCCTTTTTTTGGATTCATGGGTGTGACTAGCGCTCTTGTTTTTGCCAACATTGGTGCTGCGTACGGAACAGCCAAGTCTGGTGTGGGAATTTCTTCCATGGGTGTCATGAACCCTGGCCTTGTAATGAGAAACATCATTCCAGTAGTCATGGCTGGTGTTTTGGGTATTTACGGTCTAATCGTGGCCGTTATCATTCAAGGGTCTATCGTAGAACCTCAAAATGGTCTCAGCAAAT
>JAAMXS010006434.1:0-14163 GCA_019693525.1 Cylindrotheca fusiformis | reverse complement strand
AAAATCATACTCAAATTTACCGTTCCATCAGCTCCTTATTTCCGAATAGAGAATAAAATATACAGCCAGGATGAAAAGGATTGCTGGGGATCGTAATCCATCTTGTACATACAGTAAATTTAAACTCCTAAAGCACTGACATCGATATATATATGTTTTCTAGAATGCTGCTACAGTCGAATATTGTCAACTTCACCATATTTAATCCTATGCGTGCCAACCTGGTAACAACCCTCGGTCTCTCCTCTCTCACTTGACAACTTCCAGGATATGATGCAATACTGCTTGGTACCACTTGAAATCTCTTCACATCGAGTTCTATATCAACTTGGATGAATAAGAAGAATCCTGTGGCAAAACTGTATGACAGCATAGGTTCCCCCTTCAATTAGCCTTAGCATATATATACATATGTATATGAAGCATGTCAGTTTTCAAAAAAAGATTTTTATATTGAATTGGCCAAGAGGCGCTTCTACCAACTACAGTCTACAGTACGACTACTACTCCAAACTGTCGGCCGCAATCTTCAGAATAGGTACTGTAGATCCTGGCATTTCTTCATCGCCCCATGAAATATTATTGCCCTTTTCCCAAGCTTCTTGAAATACCTTGAGAATTTCCGATTTGGCATCTTCTACCGAGATGACTGGAATACGGAAACCGATTCGGAATTCATCCGTCAGCAGTTTGTTCCGTCGTGTCCCCTGTTTCCTGGTCACACGAACATCCATTCCCAATCGATCGACATTCGTGACACGGACATTTTGCAGCGAATCGACTTCCAACAATTCCTTGGCCATGAGTTCCAAATCGTCACGGAATTCACGGTTGAGTTTCTTGACAATGTTATTGGCCTCCTTGGCCAAAATATCGGGTGAGGCTGCCTTGTAATCTTCCACATCGACCCATTTGGAATTGACACCAAATCCACCCACAAAGTAAATCGTTTCGGGTAGTAATCTATAAAAGGCAAATTTGGGAGAATCCATAACCTGATCGGCATAGGCATGTGACAATGAATACTTCATACGGATGGTAGCCATATCTTCCGCATCGTCCTCAATCTTCTCGACGCGGCATGTCAACGACACACGAGAAACGTCCTGTCCTTGATTCTTGGAATCTGCTGCAGATGCCAATTGCGTAAACAACGTAACCAGGGATGATCCGTCTCCTCCACCATCTCCATTTGTTGTTGCTCCATTCATTGCATTTTGTTGAATGTTGATCGTATGCATGGACATTTCATTCATGAGAAGGACAGGATTTCCTTCGGCGTCCAATACGTAATCGACAAAGGAACCAAACGGTGCTCCCTGAATCCCATCATGACTTGATACGGTACACAATGTTCCAGATGTACAAACACTGGTTACAGTTTTGGTCTTTTCAAAAATATTCAATCGAATTTGCCAAAGATAATCTTCTTCTTGTTCTCCATTCTCGGATTTTGTCGTTTCGGCACTATTGCTTTGTACAGCGACAGCTCCATATCTATTCAAGGCTAATAACAATTCATTCCCCAGTAAAATGAAGGAAAAAATAATCAGAAATGGAAAAAGGAAGACAACTAAAAAGGTTTGTCGTTCGTCTTGGAAGTTACTTACTTTGTCGTCTTGCTTGCAATGGATTGACAAATCCATCCACCAACTGAAGCATAGCGCCAAGAGCACTGGCGCTCAGTAATAGTGTAGACAAATTCATTATTCAGTGTCTATATAATGTAGCCAAGCAGAGGAGTAGCAAGAGATCTTGAAATAAAAGTAGAATTAGAAAACGAGGTGGATGACCAACATGCATCAATGGCTTTTGTAAATTTTTTAATACACTCTCTAGGGTGGGATGAAGATTCCTTGCAGTTCCAGGATCGAGGCAGTAGGTTGGAAGTGCGTACGTTTCTATAGAGATTTGGTACGCATGGAAAAAGTTCAACTTGTTCTTCCACGTTGAAGTGGATTGCCTTTGTGAAGTCGGTTGAGTCAAATATGACTCATCCGATCACATCCAACATTTGGTGCGCGAAGAGTGGGTCATTGAGAGATTTCGTTGGGTTGTTGGTGATTTCTACGTAATTGCTAGTAGTTTGGTCCCCAACGGCTCTCCCTCAAAAGAGAAGACCTCGGATATTCATCCGAAACGAATCAAAAAAGAGGACAAGAAACAGCATTTGAAACGTATCGGTTTTGGCAGCAGCCCTTGAGTGTTGCTCAACTCTTATACTTGGCACTTGGAATAAGAATATTGATTTAAAATGACAGAGGCAGGAGGAGGTCTCTTTGCAGGCCTATCAATGGCCCCATCGGTTCCGACTCCTTCCGTCGACAAGAAGAAGCCACCTCCGCCGCCACCGCCCCCTCCTGCTGCTCCGAAACAAGATCCAGCAGAGCTTCCTGCTGCTTCATCGCTTCGTCAAACGTCAACGTCGGATTCTTCCACTACAGCAGCAGAACCGCCCAAAAGTGTTTCATCGGAACCACCCGTAGAGGTTGCACCACCACCACCTCCACAGGTTGCACCGCAGCCACAGGCAACACTGGAAAATGCACCTGCTACGGACAAACTGTTGGGATTACTGGGACGGGCATCGTCGGCACCCGCACCGGCTACTACTACTACTACTACTACTACTACTCCAAGACCCACCACCAACAGCAGGAGCAGCAGCAGCGGTGAAGCAAAGAAACAAGGTTCGGTCGATCCGGAACCGACGGGAGGTAAAAAGTTGTTTGTAGAATCGGAAGGAACAAAAGATTCACCCGACAAAAAAAAGGAAGCGGAACAAGACAGTAAACCTGCCGCAACGGAACCCAAAAAGGAGAGACCCAAAATGGATGCGGAAACATTGGCAGCATTTTCCGAAGACTCAACGACGACGCCAGTGAATAACAAAGCTACTCGAGACGCAAAAGGAGGAGAAAAGCCTGCCGCGTCTGCTGCTCCGTCATTGAGAGGAGTTGGCATTGTTCATCCAGATACGCCCATCCCCAATAGTGACGTCGCATTACGATTGCTGGTCAAATTTGCGGATAAGACCCGACCCTGGGTCTCTGCTACACATGGAGGTACCCAACGCCGGCCCATCATGTCGTATATTTTTGGAATGCCCAGTGAATATGACCGTAGGTTTGATGCGTACCGAGAACTGGTAAATGCCATTCTGGACGAGGAACAAAAGTTCAAAGGAAAGGAGGAACAGGAACAGGTACGAATGGTCATTGCACGATTTTGCCATTTGATTTCGACTTGGGGCCATGCCAGTGCACACATGGCAGAGGCGGAACGGAATAGTCAATATCAAGCCTTTTGTGATATTTTGGCTGTGGGATTGGACACGGCCACTGCATTGGTGACCCATGGATGCTTGGATGGTGTCATGATTGGAATTGGGCCAAATCACGACGAATATCACAAGGCTGTCGATTTCTTGGCTCAATCCGTCTTTGCGAGTGACTTGTCCCAAGATCGCAACGAGCTATCGGCTATGAAATTTTTGCTCTCGACGGGATGTCGTGTGGGCGTCAACGGCGAGGCCATGTTGCGTGGGTCGCACCTGTTGCAAACGGTTCGAGTCTTATATCATGTCTACCTATCGACATTTTCCAATGCTAACAAAACTACCGCCCGAGCATCGTTGCAACAACTGGTCACATCCGTCTTTATAAGAATGATTTCAACAACCCACGCCTTGGGGACGAATGCTTCATCGCCACCACCATCGCAAGAGTTGCGCACTCCTCAAAAGGGTGGCAGTGTCAGTGGCGGCAATGATGATGGATTTCCATCACAAGACCATCGAGATGCAGTGTTGCTCTTGAGATCACTTTGCAAGTTGAGCATGAGAACTCCACCGGGTGGTAAACTCCATAGTCACGTTGGCTTGCAAGCGAGTGGTAGTAATTCCATGTGGGATTCTGCCAAAGATGCTGCCAGTGGTGGTGGTGCACCCACAACTCCCAGGAGAGGTGGCGGCGGTGCAACAAAGGAGAAAGCTCTCTCGGATCCCAACGATTCCATCCAACTGGTTTCCACCCAAGCCATCCATCCTGCGCTCGAATCCAAGATCCTTGCATTGCAGCTCATGCTGTACGTCCTTCAGAACACGGACATGAAAGGAGCGTTCTTGCAAAAATGTGGGCCTCAGTTTCATTACGCCATTCGAAATTATCTTTGTGCGTCGCTTTTGAAGAATTGCACTTCGGACAATGTTCAGGTTGTGAATCTGTCACTTCGTGTCTTTGTCCCAATCATTAAGAATTTTCGGTCCATTCTCAAAACCGAAATTGAAGCCTTTGTCACGAACGTATTTTTTGTCATTTTGGATTCTCCCAATTCTCCCATTGAACACAAGTGCCTCGTGGTGACATTGTTTGATGAAATTTGTTCCGATCCAACGACTCTGGCCGAAATCTTTTTGAACTATGACTGCGATTTAAGTGCCGTCGATCTGTTCCATCGAATCGTCAACACGTTGTCCAAGGTGGCCAGAACGACCGAAGTCAAGGATGAATCTGCCAGCAGTTATGGTCTGGACCTGACGGGATCTGCTGCCGCTAGAATGGAACGGATCCGCAGATCTCATCGTGAACTACGATTGGATGCCATGCGAGCACTTCGGCAGGTTCTGGCCAGTTTGCATGCCAGTATCACAGAACCAATGATTCCATTGGACGCGACTTCGACGGCGTCAAACACCGAACAACCAGAGTCTGCTGCAATGTCCAATGGCACAGCAACACCTACTAGTACAAACAACAAGAACAAGAAGAATCAAATAATAGGTGAAGACGGAAAGGTCAGTGAAGCGAACCCGCAAAGTGATGAAGCTGAAACGAAATCACTCGTGGAAATCTATGGCTCCAAAAAGAAACGTCGGGAAGAAGAAGCCGAGGCAGTCCTTCGTTTCAATCAAAAACCATCTGCTGGTATTGCCTATGCCGCCAAATGCGGACATTTGGACGGGACGGATCCAGTGGATGTGGCAAGGTACTTGCTGCAAAACAAAGATACGCTAGAGAAAACAATGATTGGAGAATACTTGGGACGCGAGCCAGAGTACCAAGAAGGATTTTCCTTGAGAGTTTTGCAAGCTTATGTGGACTTGATGGATTTTGTGGGTCTCTCATTTGATGACGCCATTCGATTTTACTTGAGTGGCTTTCGATTACCTGGAGAAGCACAAAAGGTACGAAAACGGTTGGTGGTTTGCATCAAAGACCTTCGGTGGACGTTCCCTCACATGTTTGGACTCTATGTTGCTTTAGATTGACCGAATCATGGAGAAATTTGCTGAAAGGTACACAGCACAGAATCCAGATGTATTCCCAACTGCTGATGTAGCTTTTATTCTTGCATTTTCGATTATCATGCTCAATACGGATCTCCACAATCCTGCCATCAAGGAAGAGAGACGTATGACTAGAGAAGGTTTCATTCGAAATAATCGTGGTATCTGTGATGGTCAAGATTTGCCGCACGAACTTCTCAACTCCATTTTTGATAGGATCAAGAGCAATCCAATCAGTTTGAAAGAAGATGACGAGGCGAGGGAAAGAGTGGGCGGCGCATCAAAGTCAACGGCTTCATCCATGGTTACCAGGGTCCCTTCGGCTCTCAGTCCCGCTGTTTTCTTCTCAAGCCACTACGACGAAATGGAAAGAACAAAAGAAAGCAATTTCGACAAGGAGAGAGATCAAATTGTTCGTACAACAGAATCTCTTTTGAAGCGCCGTCGGCATGCTGCACATGACAATGCCAAGACTCCACGTAAATCGAATCGAAATGCTTCGAAAGCCCATCATGTCCGCTATGTACGCACAGAGGATAGCGGTTTAAGGGACGAATATGTGAGTCCAATGTTTGAGGTAGCATGGGGGCCAGCTTTGGCGGCTTTCTCTACTGCAATGGAATCAGCGAATGGTACTATTGGTTCGCTTATCTCGACAGCTTCCAATGCGGAACTCGAAATGGCAGCGGTTAATGCTGCCGAAACTATTGAAGTCTGCTTGACAGGCATTCGATTTGCTGTTTGTACAGCCGGTCTTTGCGGCAATGATGTGGCCCGTGATGCTTTCATTCTCGCCTTGGCCAGATTCTCGCAACTTGGAACTGGAATTCTTTTGGAACCGAGACATGTCCGCTGCATGCAAACTATGCTAGGACTTGCACGTTCGGACGGGGAACTCTTGGGAAGCAGCTGGGAACATATTTTCAAGTCGTTGAGTGAGATCAACCGCTTCCACCAGTTGTTTCAGCTTTTGGCAAGGAACGACAAGAAGGTTGCGGAAGCTGCTGCACGTCGACGTCAAAAGCTGCAGGAACGCGAAAGAAGGCACCGAGCTAGGGAAGAACGAAAAGCGGCGAGAGAAGCAAGTGAGAGCATAGATGAAGAGTCTATGAGCTATGGAGAGGAAACTGATGATGATTTTTCTGTCGGTGACGACCTCTTCTCCGATGATGATATGGACTTTGATGATGAAATGGACAAGAAAGGAATTGATGAAGCAAATGCCCGCACAGTATACGAAGCGATTTCAGAAGGTCTGATTGAAGCCATATACGAGAGATCTGCGTCACTCAGTACCGAGAGTGTCAAGGAATTTGTTTTGCAACTATGTCGAGTCTCGCGCATGGAAATTTCTCACTATGGTGGGCAGGTTGGAAGTAATGCGAACCAAGTGAATCTGACTCAAGTTCATTATCGGCAACACCACACTTTGTTGCAAAACAGTGTTGCCGACGAGTTTTACCATGGTCAACCGAACATATACAACCTTCAGAAACTTGTTGAAGTGACACACTACAATATGGACTCAAGACCAAGGTTGGTTTTCAGAGATATTTGGACGACTGTTGCTGCTCACTTAACGAGCACTGCCCTTCATACCAATCCGGCCGTGGCGATGTATGCAGTGGATTCATTCCGACAGTTAAGCATCCAGTACCTGCAAAGAGAAGAGTCCGGAGCGTTCGAATTCCAAAGGCGCTTTTTGAAACCGCTTGAAACTGTTATGGGAAGGAGTCAGCTAGCCACAACGAAAGAACTCCTCCTTAAGTGTGTAGAACGGCTGATACTGATGTTTGGGTCGCCGGAAGGGGACGGTAGGGGAGGCATGCTTCGTAGTGGATGGCGCCCAGTCCTTACAGTGCTGGGTTTGGCGGGGAAGGATAGCGACGAAGAGATTGCGCAACTTGGATTCGACCTACTGACTGCTCAACTTGAGCCTTGTCTTGCCACCCAGAAGGGTGAAGATGGAGGCCCGAAATCCCAGCCCGGAGTATTGCTCGGGGAGAGATTTGTTGACCTGGTGGATGCCGTCCTGATGTACATGGAAGGGCCGCACGAAGACATGGGTCTAAAGTCCGTGGACAACTTGCTTCTACTGTCAAAATTCCTTGCAGATGATTCGTATGAACTACCTCTCATCAAGCAACGCCATTCATCTATAGATGGAGAAACCGAGTCCAATGAGACTGGAAACAACAAGGAACTCGAGCTCTGGTGGCCCATTTTGCTTGGTTTATCGAAGAGCGTTGGAGATGAACGAAAACAACTGCGTCTGAAGAGTCTTCAGGCTTTGATGGAGATCATCGAAACTCATTTCTTTCCTTCCGCCAATGAATCGCTTGATGACGAAGAAAAGGAAAACCGGCTACAAACCCTGCAGCTTATTTTCAGAGGTATTTTGACCCCCGTTCTGGAATTCGCGGAAGCGGAGCCTGGAGAAGCTCGCGAGCCTGAGCTACCAACTGATTTTGAACGATTCTTGACAGGACCAAAAGAAGCAGGCAAGAATGCCGAAAGTGTTGGGCCGAAACATTATTGGCTTGACGGCACCTTTGACCAGTTCATTGATGGCTGCGTCGGAATATGTTCGAACTCGATCAACATATTTGATGACGACACTTTGGTGGAAGAAATGTTTGCGATGTTGAATACCTGTCTGCTCTCAGACTGTGGAGCCCTCGCATGTAGGGGATTGCATCGACTTGACCAATTCGTGACAAGTGACTTAAAGCCGTCGTTGGTCAGCGATGATACCTGGGCAACTGTTGCGCACATGCTTCGACGATGCTTGGCTGTTCGCAACCTGCCGAAACCTGCTTCCAGCACGAGCGGAGCCGCAGAGAATGGAGGTGCCTCGGAAGAAGAAAACCCGGCATTGGCGGAGAAAGAAGCCATTCGTGAATTTGTGATGGAAGACAGAATGCTCTCGGATAGACGATACATTGGATCCAATGCCGTCTATTTGATCGGCACCTTTCTCGAAGGCGAACGATTTGCCAAGAGTCTTGGTCTTCGATGGCGTTTATTTCTGGTCACTGGGCTAGGAAAGGCAATCCAGGAATGGGAGCGTGCAGCAACCATCTTGGCTGAGAACCAAGTGCCGACTAAACCCCGTGGCACGAGTATCCCGTATGTACAATTGAATTGTTTGCGACTGCATCCCGTTTTGGATAACATTATTTCTCACCATCCTTGTTTGTCTTCAGTCCTAACTACCACGAAACAGCTTTTTACGGGCGAAGTTGGATGAATCGATTCTTGCTTCAAATAGCTGCGATGAAGGAAGTTGAGGCAACCAAAGGAAGCAAGCATGCTGCAGCTCAAGCCCTTGTCAAGGACCAGACCCAGTTCTTGGTCACAACCTTTTTGAAACAGGAAGCAAGAGTTGCCCAGAGCGACGAGAAATCCGAGAAAGACGTGCAATTGTTGAATCGCTTGACTGGTCTGGTGAAGCACATTTTGGCAGGATATTCCCAGCTCCCCGACGAGCACTTGATTCTTTTGTCCTGGTTGAATCCAGTATTGAGCTCGTGTATCAACACGAGCAACGAACAAATTCGCATTTTGATACAAAAACTGGTGAAGCGTTTGCATGCCGATGAAAGTAGCATATGAGCAGGCAGGCAGTGGAGAAGCGAATGGAAACCCGAATAGAAGTTGCTATTTTTAGTAGTAGTACTAGAACCCTAATTTGCTCCCTTTAATACATGCGTTGCAGAGATCTAGTTCAGTTAGCGCAGACGCTTCTATGGAGAGGGATGAAATTATTCTCAAGTCTCGTGCTATGCCTCCTCGCTGCTGACCTTTGGCTGCTATCATTTTCATTTATTCACGCCTTCGTTTATTTTAAGAATCATTGTGTTAGTATCCAGCAGCTATTAGTACTTTCTTCCATTGGGCCCAACAACATGTGTGCCATCGCTTGGTGGAGTAATAAAAAAAAGACCAGTTTTGAGAACCAGCAGCTACTACCTTTCCATTGGGCCCAACAACATACGTGCCATCGCTTGGTGGAGTATTCGTATTCTTGCCAACAACAACAACAACAAACCATATAAAAAAAAAGTGAACGTTTTAGCTAGTAGAGGCAGGACCGGAGGCTCTCTCTCATCTCACACACACAAGAAGTGTCCGAAGGAAAAGGAAACAAAGCAAATTGAATAATTGCCACCAAAGTAAAAGCCGTATCAGATAGACCATTGTGGATTGATTTTTGTCTGCTTGGTTTCGTAAGATATCAATTTTGATATCTTGCCATAATTCATAAGAGAGATTCACATTCATATATTTTTCGAATCGTCCTTGTTGTTGTTGTTGTTGTTTTGGTGATGGATTCAATCCAAATGGTGTCAACCATCGTGATAGCAAGACATAGGAAGAGACAGTGACAACATTCATGATATAGGAACCCCAATCCAAAGCACTATCACTACCATATAAAAACAATGGAATCGTCCAAAAGTGATGTGTGCAGGTAAGTTTGGCAGACCATTGTGTTTGTTTCCATGTCAAATATTGGCAGACACCAATTGGAAACATTTTCTTTTGTTGATCATGCTTCCTTGTTGTCGTAGTATTATTGTTGTTTTTGTTGTAGATGATATAATAATTGATTGCAAAACCAATCGCATCAACATACCACATGAGTTGATCGACGCTCACAGCAATGGCAAATCCGGTTGCAATATGTGGTCGACAGGTTAAGAAACCAAAGGATCCACCAAAGAACAGTGCACCATTGCACAACCATGTAAAGTCGTACAATATCGAATATCGATGAACTCCCGATGGATTGGATATCAATCGTACAATCAATAATAGGAATCCATACGTCAAGGAAAGACGTCCGACAAATGTAAATCTGGTAGGTCGAGGAGTCTCATCATGATGACACATGGAGAATGACGGTAATGGAACAATCACGTTTTCATTTTCCAAAAATGAACGAAGAAGAATTCCGTCATGAAAGGAAACAATGACAAGACTGGATAGGATATAATGGACCAAGCATGCAGCGATTGGATGTTTCCAACTCGCCGTGGAAGAGGTTGGCTGTGTCAGCCATCCGAGCGGCAGCAGTTTATCCACCATCGTAAAAGTGAGCTCCACCTACTGCATTCGTTTTTTTTTGTTATATTAGTAGGGATTTGGACACTAGTAGGGGTAGCAATAATGCCATATTTTCAGTACATGGTAGAACCCCCTTCTTCTTGTGTTTGTTGAAAACAAGGAGGAAATACATTTTGCAATTGTCGGCAATCAATCGAGTGCCTATCCACATTGAACACGTGGAAGTTCATTGCCAGAAGTCCATTTACAGTAGGTGCTACACTTTAACGATACCCAGTGTAACTTCGAAAATGTATCGTTATATCGAAACTATCGTTATTATAATGGGGGTGTGGTGGCTTGCCCCCACCAAAATGGGGGTGTGGTGGCTAAACCCCCACCAAAATGGGGGTCTGGGGTGCCCCCAGCGGTTATCCATAGTGATAACAGGGTCTTAAAATGGGGGATTCCCCCTAATACTAGTAGCTCCCCCGAAAGTAGTGTGTTTTGAAACCGTATTGTTATCTCGGAATATCTCTTATTGAAAACATCGTTAAAGTGTAGCACCTACTGTAGTCAATCTTTCGTGCTTCCATTCAAACAAGGGAGTGCTCATTAGTCAATTGCTTGTTGCCTTTTGTGCAGTTTTTTTCGTCCGTTTCAAGTCCTTTGTTGCTGTTCAAAAGCACACAAAGCAACCTTTGATCTATTTTCAGTTTTGTTTCTAGGAGGAGGAAACGAAATCCACAGAAACGAACAACTATACACACACACAACAAGCAATATGAGCAATGATGTTTCCGATGAGGAGGCCATGAGGGCACTCCTTTCTTCTGCTGCTGCTCGAGAGAAGGAACGAAAGGAAGCCTTGAATAGTAGTTTTAAAAATCGACCTGTAGGAGATCATCGAGACGGTCGACGGAAACGATGGGGAGATAACAATAATAATAGTAATCGTCAAAACAACAAGCGAACACGACCGGGTGATCGATCCGGCAGTAACGACGACAAGGATAGAAATGATTCCTACTATGGCCCTGCAAATGGACGACGAGACAAAGATCCATCCGAATCCAAATCTACAAAAGAAGAGGAGGATGATGATGATGATAAAGAGAAACCACCACCACCCGAACAAAAACCCAATTTTGGATTATCTGGAGCATTGACCAAGGATGCTGGTGGTGGTGGTAATGTTTACAAGGGTGTGGTATTAAAATTTCGAGAACCTCCAGAAGCTAGAGCTCCCAATACGCAATGGAGATTTTATGTTTTCAAGAAGGGAGACGAAAAATTGGTCGAAACGTTACACATTTCCAAACAATCGGCATACTTGATGGGACGGAATACGGAAATTGCCGACATTCCCATGACCCATCCCTCGCTGAGTTCACAGCATGCCGTTCTTCAATATCGAGCACTACCAACGACGACCAAGAAGGATGGTAGTCGATTATTATTGTCGTGTCAACCCTATATTATGGATTTGGAATCGACCAATGGGACGTTCCTCAATGGTGTCCGGATCGATTCGGCACGGTATTATCAATTGAAAAAGGGTGACGTTTTGAAATTTGGTGCATCCACAAGGGAATATGTTTTGATGACCGAAAATACGTCTGCAGTCAAATAGACCTGCAAGGTACTATATATCATGTGTGTGTGTGGAGACTTCAGACAATGGAACATCATGTAGCTGCACAGGAGTAAAATCTGGGGATGTATACCACAAACTTGGGTCTTCCATAAAAAAAGTATCACCAGTAAAAGGCTCTCTGTTCTAGGAAAAATTGTATAAAAGGAACGTTTTATTACCGACCAAAAATCGGCCTTTTTAGCCAAGCCAAGTTTCTTATTTGGCTACAACTGTCTCCTGTGGCTGGTTGAAGGAGGTACTGCGAATAAAGGAGGTGGCAATCGATTCCGCAACTTCTTTGGCTTGACGAGTGGCATTGCCCAGTGTTAGGCCCGTTTCAAACTTTGCACCATCCAAGGCAATCACACCCAACGTCATATTGTCTCGACTGTTCTTTTTCAAGCAAACATCAATCGCATGTTCACATATCGCACCAATGTCCGTTTCTCCATCATTCATCATAGTCTGTACAAACTCGGCGCATTCTTCATTCGTCGCAACATCCCATACTCCATCACAGGCAAGAACCACAAATTCATCCAATTCCAAATTTCTTGGATAGACCACAAACTCTGGATCTGGAACTACCTTCTGTTTGTTTAGGGACAGTTTGGGCTTTTTCTTGTACGTAAAATCGCCCAATCCCCTACTAACGGCTAAATCTCCATCGACGCGTTTGCTCTTGACAAATCCACCGGCTTGATTGATTCGTAGCAATTCCGGGATATTGTTCGGCTTGTGATCAAAACTCAGAGGGAGGACCTTCCCATTTCGTTTCAGAATCGCTCGTGAGTCGCCCGCGTTGGCGCAAATAATATGCGATGGTGTCATCATGACTACGACACATGTCGATCCAGATCGTTCAATCTTGGGTTTGTTCTTCATCGGTTTGCCGCCTGGATGTTTCAACGCCGCCCGTCTTGCCTCCAAGAGAATGTTGTCATTTATTTGTGCCTGTTTCAAACGAATTTCCGCATCCAAACTTGTAAATGTTTCTTTCAATGCTCCTCGGATCATGTGAATTCCTGTGACATCACTCTGATCCTTGGGACTCAAACTAGCATATTGTCTCAATTTGGTATTCTTGGAAAACTGTTCCATAAAGTTCTCTGCCGCATATTCAGCTGTATAGTCGCCACCATGACCGTCCAAAACACCGAATATTGCATGTCCATTGGAAAGAGGTTTGTTCCTTTTGAATACGGGTATTGACGAACATGCCACATGGGCATCTTCCATAGTGAGCCGCCATCCTTGCATCCCCGAGAAAGCATACGATCGGATACCACCATAGTCAATTTGACCCCGTTCCGTTGTCTTTTTGGTTACTGCTACTTTTCCAGATAGTTGCTCCTCTCCAAAAAGGGAGGGAAAGGATGTAATTAAAGAGTCAAACATCTTGTAGTCATGGATCGTCGTGTGCGGTTTTGTTTTCGATGTTGCCTCCGGTAGCAGGTTTGTTGAAACCCAAACCGAAGAATGTCCTTTTGTCGCGTTGGTTGTGTGAGCGTTGAATATCAAGAGTGCGTTAGGTCAATTTTGGCGAGCGTTGGCGGGCTATCCCTCGTACATTTCGTACATAGTAGAAGCGTTGGGTGGCGCGCGCACGTGGCCAGAGATTCATTCCAGTCAGAACGCAATAAATAAGCCTTTTGTCAAAAAATGAGACGACGCACCTAACTTCGGATCGATCGAAGTAGTCATCTCTTCACTTTTATCAACCCGTTGTTGGCTAATTTGGAGTCTACATAATTATTCTATTGACCAAGGCAGTTTTTCGATGTGGCGATAATAACTGGGAACCTTATTGCAGTCGCTGCCACAAGTGTCCTTTATGGTGCATGCCACCCCGTCCCTCCCATTGGTGCCTTTATTGCAGGGATGACTAGTCTATATTTCGGTTATCTTTGTATATCATCTGGCAACTTGGCGGTTCCGATTGCTTCCGCCAAAATTCCAACCCCCAATTTCCGTTTGTACTTCTCCTTCTTGAGATAGAGACAGGTGGGGCCACCCAGTGACACCGTACTTTTTAACCTCATCTGGATTCTCGTAAACAAAACCTTTGAGAAACACTATTTTCTATGAATTTTTCAGTTCCTCGTACAGTGGCGCCACCTTCTTGCAGGGAATACAATTTTTGAACCGTAAAATCAATCACTACCCACTTTCCCGGATGCTCCGCTGGGGC
>JAAMXS010006405.1:0-25862 GCA_019693525.1 Cylindrotheca fusiformis | reverse complement strand
GGTGTCCAACTTGTAACATTACATAATGTTACGTACATGATGGGACTTGTCAATAGGATGCGAAATGCAATATTGAATCAAGATTATCCCAACTTTTGTCAATCATTCATTAATCAACAATTTCCAAATCCAAAAGATGTTCCAATTTGGGTATTGGATGCATTTCAAGCGGCTGGTATTACCATTCTACGATCATCAGCTGCCGTAAGGAATAAGGCACAAGAATTACGTCAAAATTCTTGTTTTGATCCAACCAAATCGGATGGACTATTCAACTATCTCAAACAACAATGGGACAACTCCTTTCAAGGTTTAATAACCACTGAGGAGGGTAAGACCATATGCAACAAATGGTTTGAACGATTGTTTCATCAACACAATGAACAAGGTCGATTTTATCATACGGCAGTTCACTTGAAGGAAATTTTAGAATATTGGAGTTTGCGTTTGGATCAACAACAACAAGAACAAGACGAATCATTGAAGAGCCACCACCAGCAATGGTCCAGGGTAATCACATGGGCAACCTTTTTTCACGATGCCGTCTACAATCCTCAATCATCTCAAAACGAAAAAGACAGCGCGAGCCTATTTGAACAATTTTGGAAGGAACTACAAACCTCCTCTTCATTCTGCCGTGAGGATCCGGGAACTTGTACTACTACTACCACCATTAGTAGTGCAAATGCCGATGCGAAACTTGTAGTGATACTTATTCATGCGACCGAAAAGCATCAAATTCTGACAGACACCGCGATGACGCAAGGCGAGATTGAATTGCAAAAAGTATTTTTGGATATGGACATGGCGGTTCTAGGGAAAGAAAGGGAGGCCTATCTTGCCTATGCAGGATTGATCCGTAAAGAATTTCATTTCGTAAATCGATCTGTCTATTGTGAGAAACGAGCTGCAATATTGACAGGTTTTTTGCAAAACAAGGAACGGATTTTCTTGAGTGATTTCTTTCATCATTCTTTGGAAGCTCATGCAAGAGCAAATCTCAAGGCAGAAATCGATTTGTTGCAAGCAGGTGTTATTCCTGGAGAAGAATAGACTATACTACTACTATTATTATTATTTCAGAAGGAATTGATTCAGCGTGAATCATTTCTATCTCTTTTTCGAAGAGAATAATAATAGTAGTAGAAAAATAAGTCACCATTTGAGTTTCTTCGGAGAATCGTGGTCCTCATGAGACACAAGGTAGTCTGGATATGGCAAAGGTCTTTTGTGGGGACGCGATAGTAACCATACATCATGACTTGGTTCCAACACTTGATGGTCATGAAACATATCCCGATTCACTGGACTCACGGAACGAGAGTTTGCTTCGCTTATTCTATCGAACGGCACTTCCAGATCCGGTGGTTCATCGTCCGCATCATCATCATGATGATCATTCAAATGTGCGTACGCAGTAGGACTCGGCAGTCTTGCCTTTTCGGTAAGCGTTGTTGAGTGAAGTGTCACCTTGAAAGGACTTTCACTGTTGCGTTTCTGGATTCCTGATGGAGGATGATGATGCTTATTATTAGTAAGATGTGTGTACGCATCGGGACTCGGTAGTCTTGTATGCGTTGGTTGAAGTGTCACCTTGAAAGGGTATGATACAGCACTGCTGTGTTTTTGGGTTTCTGGATCGTCTGGGTGGTGGTTAAAAATTGTGTACGCTGTCGGACTCGGCAGTCTTGCTGTTTTGGTGAACGTTGGGTGAACAGTCACCTTTAATGGACTGTCACTGCGTTCCTGATGGATTTCTTGATTTTCTGGCGGCGTAAAATGTCGGAACGCATTTGGACTCGGCAGTCTTGGTTTTTCCGTAAGCCTTGGGTGTACTGTCACCTTCAGAGGGCTTTCAGTTTGTTTTTGAATTTCGGCATGTTCTGATGGTGGGGCTCTGCTGGATGGGATGTAAGATGGGTCAATGGTACTAAGCTGTGAGGACGGTTCCAAAGTACTGTTAGGCACCATTGCTGAATGACCGTACGGGATTATTTGACCTTGGTAGTAGGTATGGTGCATTCTCGGCAAGCACGGAGAGCCATGATATTGATAGAGTGGCCGAGGAGCGATAGCAGGGTAGTATGATTGTTCATGTGATTTCTCTTGGAACATGAGGGGTGGGAGATGTGGCTGTGGGAAAGGTCGATAATGCGGATTTGGTGAAGACACTGAGCATGGAGGCCAGGCAAGTGAATTCGAGGCATATCCGTCCACTGAAGCAGCATTCTGTGGGTAGTATCGCCGATGAGTTTCGTAGCCTCTTGGTTGCCGAATGCCTCGCAATGGTGGAGGTTTTGGCAGAGCAACAGACCCCTTTTTTGCTTCATTGTCTCGCTTCATTCTCTCTTCGTTTTCTGCTAGAATGGAGTGCAGCTGGCTAATCTTGGCTGTGTCAGTGGGCTGTCCCTGCCGCGACTGCTGTATGTGCTCTCCCATGAGGCCCAGAAGCTCCTTCACGCACGAAAGAGATTTCCCCAGTTTCGTTTCTTTCTCTGTTTCGTTGAGTACAGGGAACTCGATTTCGTCTCCATTCAAAGTTGATAATGAATTTAAATCAAAATCCTTAGACACCGTATAGGTGAGTAGTGCGGCAGCATCTCCTCCTACAACATCTCTAACTTTTTCCCCAGCTAGGGTTTCTTGAAGTACCTTGTCTGGATTTACCATTTCGGATTCCTTCGCCTCCTTTTCCTCTACCATCCTTAAAAAGCTGTCATATTCCTTCATGAATTGAGCTTTTCCGCTGTCTTTAATCTTTCTGTACTTTTGAAGATGGCTCTTCATGATCTCTCGTGTAATTCGAAGTCCCCGTCGGTTTCTCATCAAATCTATTATTACGGTGGGGGAACAACTCTTGATACCAACCTCCAGAATCGCTTCGACGAAATCCCGGTGTTCTTCTTTTGTGAAGTCTGTTAATTCCTTGTCTTGAGCTACAGTTTCTTGTGTAGTATGATGGGCTCCATTCGCCACAATCTCCTGATCGCATCCCTCATTACCTGTATCCTCTGAGATTCCTTCTCCATTTCTCTTCAGATGAGCAGGTTTCATCGTCGTCCCCCCCTCCTTACGCTCCCCACCAGAAGTTTTTTTGAGGTTGGTCTATGCGGATATTATTTCACCCAAATAGGAACGTCTCGAGTTGTGTGTGTATTGCAAAAGCAAGAAATGGGAATTATTAAAAATCTTACTTTGCAAACGAACGTGCAACAAAATCTTGTGGTGAATGTCTTGGCATCTGAAGCTCCTTGGCGTAGTTTGAGTGGGTTCGCGATTATTTTCATCGCACATTCAAAAGCGTGTGCGGACCATTTTTGTAACAGTGGTATACTGTTTTGAGATTCTCCATAAATCTTCAAGGTATGCAACGACGTGGTCAAGACAACTTCCCGCTGTAAAAACAGAAGATTTGACGAAGCTATCATAAATGTCAACTCTACTAACTCACAATATCACTATTCACAATCAAGCTATTTAGATTCTTTGCTAAGAACCACTACGAATCGTGGGAAGGAGGTAGCAAAAAGTACCGCATACCCAGCATATAAAAAATGCACTTTCTGAGCAGGATATTTTTTGCTCGTTTCCCATAAGCAAAATAAGCACAAAATTATCCCAAGTTCCTGAAGATGATTGGATTTATTTCGCAATTGCCCACTCGCGAGTTGGAACAATTGTCTGCTTGGCCATTTGCCTGAAAGGGTTTTATCCATCCATGGGAATATAACATACAATCCAGACGACACATCCTTCGTGTCTTCCCATAAATGAGAATAGCCTAAACGGTAAGACTGTCGCGCCAACAACCTCCTGAAGTCATTTCATACGCAGACTGGTGGTGATCAGAGCTGTTTAGTTAGTCAGAAAACAAATAAGTACGAAACAGCATGCGTCGTGGTCCCGGTTGAGGTGTGCCGGCGTGCATGGCACACGCTTGGACCCCACCGCACGCCTTTTGATGCGCGTGGCATGGCTGAAATTCGAACGTCACCCTTTTGTATTTGCTGACGAACATCATAACTAACATCATCAGCAGGAAATCCGTTGGAAAAACTGCTGATGTGATCTTTCTTCATATCTTATTCCATACCGTATTCCATATCAACCAACACGAACTAATTGTCCAAACTACTATAATGATGGCCTTCAGATTAGGGTTATCGTTATTGCTTCTAGCCAGCGATGTGAGCATGCTGCAAGTTTTTGGTTTCGCCGCCTCCGGACCTCAGAGACTTGTGGATATGACCGTATCGCCAAATTTCAGAGGATCTGTGCTTTCCCAGTCATCGACGACCAAGAAACGATCGAAGACGACTTCTCTGAATATGGTGATTGACCGGAAAGGTACATTTCGGGTACCATTGTTGGAACGGCTCTCAAATGAATGCATTGAAGCTGTGAAGGAGGCTCATGACCTTGGAAATACCGTGGGCTTGGCAAAGTTGAGACCTGAGGTGCTCTTCGCCGGAGTTTTGGTCAGGCCCGAACGAGCTCGCACGACCTTAAAAAAATACGGCTTCACCAAGGAGGAAGTCCGAGCAGCCGTCATTCGGACGCTGGAGTACAAGGCCGGAGTCGACTTGAAGGGACCAAACCCAACGCAAGAAGCTCTTCCCTTTTCGGCGGACACCAAAGCAATTATCAAAAAGGCATGCGAAATTGCTGATCGCATGGAGAGTACGACAGTTCGATCAGAGCACCTCTTACTTGCACTTTTGGGTTACAACAATGGACTTCAAATTACGGCTGTTCCCGTTTTCGATGTCTTGCCGGAAATTAAGAGTCTGACTATAGGAGATACCAATTTTTCTGTGACGAGATTTTGCGACGACCTCGTCAATTCTCTTCCATTTTTACCAATCAATGGGAATGGCGAGGTTATTCGGGAGAATATTGTGATTGGAGGTCAAACTGGATCCACCAACACCTTGGCAGATGTTGGGGTGGACATGACACAAATGGCGATGGACGGAAAATTCGACATGGTCTTTGGACGTGACAAGGAGATCAGATCGGCGTTACGAACACTTGGTCGACGACGAAAAAATAATCCCTGTCTCATTGGCGACCCAGGAGTCGGAAAGACTGCAGTCGCTGAAGCTATTGCTCAAGTATTGGCCAATGGCATCCTCGAAGTCAAGGAAAAAGTGGAGGAAAATAAACCGACGACCAAGATTCGAAAACGAATCGATAAGATCTTGAACAGGGAAAAAGATGAAAAGAATCCCGGCGACGAAGAGCTATATGATGAAGTGGACTACGAACTTCCGCCGTGTCCGAGGTCGCTTCAAGGGGCTCGCCTAATTAATATCGAATTGGCAAGTTTGGTTGCTGGAACTGCCAATCGTGGAGATTTTGAAAACAAGATCAAACAACTGATTCAAGAGGCCTCAGAAAACAATGTTATTCTTTTTATCGATGAGATTCATAATTTAATTGGTACCGGGGGCGGTGGCGATGGCGCCATGAACGCTGCCAATCTTCTTAAACCGGCATTGGCTCGCGGCGAGTTGCGGGTCCTTGGGGCGACAACGACACCAGAGTACCGCAGATACATTGAAAAGGACGGGGCTCTAGAGCGACGGTTCCAGCCCCTGGAAATCAAGGAGCCAACAGTGTATGAAACCTTGGACATCCTGGCAGCGGTCTCTCCCAAGTACGAAGAGTACCACGATGTTGAATATACATACAATGCATTGGTCGCTGCCGCCAAGCTATCGAACCGATACATTAGCGATCGTTTCTTGCCTGACAAGGCCATCGACCTTATTGATGAGGCCGCGTCTATGATCAAAATGGCTGAAGACGGCGAAACCTATTACGTGACAGAGGACTCGATCGAAGAAGTCATTTCTGAGATTAGCGGTATCCCGCTTGGGAAGTTGGACACTGGCGAAAAGGCACGTCTACAGAACCTGGAAGAAGAACTTGAAAAGCGAATCAAAGGACAGAGTCCAGCTGTTCGTGCTGTGTCAAAGGCTATCCGCCGTTCCCGAAGTGGAATGAGAGACGGGAAACGACCTGTTGCAAGTTTGATGTTTTGTGGGCCGACCGGTGTTGGAAAGGTGAGCAACCTGCAGTTTCTGTTTTTTCTGGTTCAAATTCTCGCTTCTATTGATGACTTTCATGTCTTTCTCAATTGCTGTGACAGACCGAATTATGTAAGGCTCTGGCTGAAACTTACTACGGGCAAGAAAAGGACATCATCCGTATTGACATGAGCGAATACATGGACCGATTTTCGACAAGTCGTTTGATTGGTGCCCCTCCAGGATACGTTGGATACGAAGAGGGTGGTCAATTAACAGAAGCAGTGCGGCGGGCACCTCATTCGGTCATTCTCTTCGATGAGATGGAAAAGGCGCACGAGGATGTGTTAAACCTTCTGCTTCAAATTATGGACGAAGGTACACTCACAGATGGCAAAGGCAGAACCATTAGTTTCAAGAACAATATTGTCATTATGACATCCAATGTCGGCAGCAAGGAGATCCAAGAAGTCGCCAAGAACGCAGGTACAGAGATTGAGGAAGCTGATCTCACAGCAGATGTCGTGAAGCAAGCCCTGGAGGATGCCATGAGGCCCGAGCTGCTGAATCGAATTGACGAAATCGTCGTTTTCGCTCCACTTGCCTACGACAACTTGAAGGCAATTGCCAGCAACTTGATTGCCGACACAGTCAAGCGTGCAAAGGAAGACCAGAGCATTGAGCTCAAGGTTTCCGACAATATTGCCGAAATCGTTACTAGAGAAGCCCTATCTGGAGCAAGTGTGTACGGAGCGAGACCTATTCGCCGTGCAGTGCAACGCTTCTTGGAGGATACCATGGCGGAAGCTATTATGGATGAGTTCATTTCCGAAGGGGATAGTGTGGAAGTGAACTTGAAGGCTCCCAACAGTGGGAAGCGCGTCGTTGAGATCAAACGACTGCTGGACGGCGAAGTCGTTACTATTGATGTGGACGAAGACGCAGGAATCAGCAAAGAAATTATACAAAACCAGGCACTTTATGGAGACTTGCCAAAACTCGACGAACCACCAGCCAAAGATCCTGGTTCATTCCAATAGACATTATACCTAATTAATAACAGCTAGTAGAGAGCATTTTTTATTCAGTCCTAGCTCTATATTGAGAACCATTTAGATAATTTTGACCGTGCTGCTTCTATCCTACTTATTCGTGGTTCGCCAGGGCTGTCATCAGTGTGGAGTATTGCTCCGTTTGTTTCTTGTCGCGGAACGTTGCTGGTACCAAAAATTGCATTTCTTGACTGGTAACGTGTCGAAAAACTCCCTTGGCAAAGGAAGCTTCAAGATCTGTCAAGGAATTAATTTCCAAAAACTTGGAAATGGCAACAAAACGATCCCATTCACTGGAACAATGACTAGGATTGGACTCTTTCAAAAGTTCCCCAATTTCGCGAATAGCCTTTCCAAACAAGGCCGCGAGGAACTGTTTGGCACTTGGACTAATATACAAACCAGGGACCAAAACTTGCTTTGCAAAGGACGCAAATACAACATCGGCCAAATGGCCAATAGATGCGCCAAAGACATCCTTGGGGAGTATACTTTGCCATGCCGATTGCAAGTGCTGCAAGTGATAGGTCCCTGCTGCAAGTGCCGTTTCTCCCTCGGACCACTCGTGCAAAGATTCGTCACTTTGCAGAGATCTTCCAAAGTAGGAGATGCGTGGATGAATCAACTCGACCAATTGTTGCTTTTGAAGTTCTAACATATCTCCCATATACTCCTCCGCCATGTCGCGAAAAAGTGGCACCATGTCCACAAAGATGCAAGTTTGTTCAATCAATTGTCCCACCTTGTCCTGATCTTCCAAATCACTGGCAAACTTGTCCTTATATTCCAATCCCAGCGTCTGACAATGGTGGGCAAAATAAGTACAGTCATTGTGCAACACTGCAGCCGTGCGTGGGACTGTTCGTATTTCCTTTTGATGACTGGATGGTATAATGGCGCGAAAGAGTGACAACATTTCCCTAGCTGTCTTATAGAGCATGGGTCGTAAGAGTTCCAAAGACGATGCCTGTGCTTCCACAGCTTCGTCCATGGTGCTGCGGACCAGCTTCATCGTCTTGTGCGCGGTATCGGAAATACAACAGGATGGCATGAGAAAGATTTCCAGGCCGGGATCCAAATCCTTGGGAATTTCATTCTTCCCCACAGGGACAGTATTGTGATAATCATTGTTGAACAATATATCCCGAGCCTGGTTCAAGAGGACACATCTTCGATGGTCGACATAATAATCCTCCATTTTGTCGCAAAAGTCAATCAATTTTGGTTTGGGTGTCAGTCGAAGGAACCACCGTTTGGACATGGTTTTGCAAAATGGCTCAGCGTAGGTCTTGAGTTCCATGGCCCTCTCTTTCAGCGTTGTTTCGGATTTGGCAAAATCGAAATAATCAGGTAGACAAGTCGTATCCAACAAGTGCAGCACATCTTCCAGAAGCATACCCTTATCGGCCCCAATGCGTGTCGAATCTAAACCGAGTGCATGCAAATTAAAAGCGGATGGCATGGCTTCTGGATCCCCAAACAACAAATTTCCTACCATCTGAGATGGATCTTGTCGATTCCTCAACAATTTGGATTGAACAAAGACTAGAATTTGTTCCAACAGAGCAAATGTCTCTTTCCAGGCCGTAATCGTTGGGGGGGAGGAATTTGTTTCGTCAATTTGCATCAATTTGTTTTCACCATTAGAAGAGTTGTCCTCCATGGAACGATTCCATTCGAGACGATGGACGGTTCCCTTCTTGGTGTAAGTCGTGGTGGTTTTGGGCGTATCTTCTGATTCGAGAACCTTCCACCGATTCCCCTCCCGATGTTGTTCCAAGATAGGTTTCAATATTTCTTGATAGAGTTGCTTGGTAAACCGACGTATCGTTTCCTGTAGCGTTTTGTTTTCTTCGTTCCTTTCAAATTGTTCCATCACTTGATATGCTTCATCGAGTTGTTTGGCATTCTTGACTACAATCGAGTTGGAGGACAGCTGCACTGACGAATCCAGGGTTTGGCCTGCCTTGACGACCAGTTGAACCCGTTGGCGGCGTACATCTTGTTTGAGACTAGCAATGAGTTTGCCGCTCGATTCATCTTGTGATAACAAGGCAGCAAAGGATTCCGCCTGCCGAATCAATTCACTCGCCTGGACTACTGCCCGACTTGCCTTGACCAAGTCAATGCCAGTGGGAGAGAGAGTCGGGGAAGCCAAGGTCTTGCTTTCATCGATTGCTGTTCGTGCAAGACTGCCCTGCTTCAAAAAGGCAATTTTGTTTCGATACATATCGACTTTTGCTTGGATGGCTGCTGGATCGTCAAAATCGTCGTCCTCCTCCTCCTCGGGTTCTTCTGGTTGTTCGGCAATTGTGGTAGATTCTCGAGAGAGTCTCTCCAATTCCGTTTCCACATCGTCTAACTTATCACGGATATTCAATTCCAAGGTTGATACATCTTGTCCAAATAAGTCCATGCCTAATAGAAAGGAAGCATTGCTATTGTTGTTGTTGTTGCTCATCAAGACCGCTGGTTCATGTTGCTTCCAAGCATCTTCGGAAGCCTTGTGAACAGCCTTTTGAATCTTATTCAAACGATCTCTTAGAATAATGCGGTCGTCCATTATTTGTAAAGACGGTGGTTTTCTGTCGCTAGCAGTTTTGTTGGTGTGGTGGTTATTTCTATTCTTCTAGTCACAGAGGAGGCACGGGATGAACTGCCTTCTCACACTTATTGCTCTTCCTGTGTTTTTTGTCATGGTCAATACTACTGCCTTCAAACCAAAACCTGGGCACGTGGACACGTACAGGGCGGTAGGAACGCATGCCGAGCGATTTTCAAATTGAAACTCTCCCAGTCGACCTCTTCGAATAGGTTGGGAGTTCGTCCAACAAGTGAATGCTCAAAGCTAGTAGTGTACCACTGAAGAATTCGACATGAGTTGTAAAGAAAGCTTATTTTAGAAACCTATTTAGCAGATGAATCTATCTAGTCTTTTTAGTCAACTATGATGCATTGGTTTGTTGGAACTTTCGTAATCCTTTCATCAGCCAAGAAGAAGTCCTCCAATCTGGCGAAGGGATCATGGCCGGAACATGTACTGAGATCTACAGAGATCTACGGCATGTCCCTGATCTAAGGAAGTGCTGACAAAGTCTTTCATGTCAACATTGCCTAAAAAAGAGAGCACATGGGGTATCACAGCAGAAGCGCCACAATTGATTCGGCAGCTTTCTCGATCGACATTGCTTTGTTCCCTGGACACTATGTCGTCAATCTTTGTCTTCCAAAGATATAACTCCACTAAGGAAAGGATTTCCTCCAGTTCATGCCTTGCAAGTTTGAAATAAACTAGACCGATTTCCCTCCTTCTGGACGACCAATCTACCTCCAATGCTTTGTCGACCACTTGTACCATTTCTGATTTCCATGACCGGTCCAAGTTCAGCCTATCGAGATGTTTCTGTAAAACTCTTCGGATCACCTCGGTAGAATTTGGCATTCGATTCCAACATAGATAGTCCATCGGAGTGGACCCAAATGAGTCCTGGCAATGAAACATTTGATCCTCGTTGCCCGCATTCATCAGAGCCAGAAGCATATCCAGATTTGGAGTCTGGGACAAGGATAGTACATGGAGTGGAGTCATACCAAACTCATCCACTTGGGTAGTTGCGATCAATGGATTCTCATCTGTCAGAATATGCAGCCGCCGCATTGCGTATGCCGAGGAATGGTAGGACTGGTAGTAGCACAGCTCGTTCAACGGAGAACTATCGAATCGATGCTTTAACTTGTGGGCAAGGTCGTCATGTCTGTCAACAACACTACCAAGCTTCGAATTGTTGTACAGCAAGCGTGACACGAAATCATTATCTATGGGCAGTGTTGGAATCGCCAAGTTCACCAAGGAAGAGCAAGAGAAACTCTGACCGGTAATCCGTCCATCGTTCCTAGTCAACAAAATTCCCTCTGGAAGCTCAATTGATATCAACTTGTGGCAACATGCAAATGCCCAATGATGCATGCCGCTGACGCTCGGTGGGATTCGTATATGAGTCAAGGAATCGCATGCAGCGAATGCGAGCATCCCAATGAAAGATACTGTAGAGGGGATTTCAATGTATTCGAGTCTCTCGCAGTAACAGCAAAGATATGGCTCAATTCTCTTCAAGCTTGGTGGCAGCTTAAGATGCTTTAAGCTCCTGCAGTCTTGAAACGCTCTCAACCCAATTGTAGATACTGTAGGGGGGATGTGTAGAGTCTCAATTGAACAGCAACTGGTGAAAGATCGTGCTCCTATTTCCAGGAGTCCGTACGACAGCTGGACAGAAGTCAGACTTTCACATCCCTCGAACGCTTGATCGCCAATCTTGATCACAGATGAAGGTATTTTGACTGTAGTTAAATTTCTGCAAAAACCAAACAGCCACGGTTCGATCGCTTGAAGCCCCTCCGGTAACTCAACAGAAGTCAAGCAACTGCAACGACTGAATGCTCCTTCGCCGAGTTTCGTGGCCGTAGAACAAACAATGAGCTTCCGCAGACTGTGGCAAGAAGAAATTGCAACATTTTCAATGTGTACCATTTCCGTTTCCAGAAACACCATCGATCTGTCCTCCAAATGAGGATTGATCGGGCAAGTCTCGGGAGAATCGTCATTTCTTGAAACGTGTCTAATCGACTTCAATTTGACGCACCCGTAGAAAGCCAGTTCTCCAATGCTCGTCAGAGTCTCGGGAAGTTCCACTTGCACCAATGCAAGGCAGTGCTGGAAGGCTCGCTCAGGAATCTCTCTCACGGAAGAATCTATTCGCAGGTGAGTCAACGTCGCGTTGGGTATATCGGTATCCTTGGTTTCGTTTGTGTACACAAAAAACACTGATCGATCAACCTCTTGTATATCTGAGGAATATTCAGAGTGGTACCTTTCTTCCATAATGTCAGGACGTAAGAAATCAACTTCGTGCCCCAATGATTGGGAATGAAAAACATTGTTGTTGTGAATACTGTAATCACCGGTCATTAGAGATATGGAAAAGAAACAGAATTCTAACGTAGTCGCCGATCTGTAGACAGCCATTCGGAGGATTCGCCGTTTCAGACCCACCACCATCACATGTCACAAGCCAAACCGACTCCAAACCCGCCGCACCCAATACCTATGGATACAGTAGTTTACATATATGCGATTCTCCGTTCTAGTATGAACAAGTGAAGTACATGCGAGATGGGGCAGGACTGAAAAGAAGCAACTTGAGCGATGAATCCAACTGATCCGAGTGGGATTCCATGATCTTCGCGTTGCCCGACAAATTTGCAAAAACTATCTACTAGTGACTGGTGTTGCATTCTTGCAATACTCCCTTGATGGAATGGGCTTTCCGACAGGTTACATTGTGACTGACCAACGATCCGAATCGACCAAATCCACCGGCACCATAGGTAACACACTGACTGTGACTCATAATGATCAAATCCACAAAAATGGAGTAAAACGCCGAGGGATGATCCTTTTGGGCAAAATTTAAATGGGGTGGATCACCATCCAAGAGTGGTTGTGACGACGACGACGGAGTTGTCAATTGGGATAAGACATGGGGATGTTTGGTGGCTGCGGCTTGAAGAACCGCGATGGCATCCGATGCCAAGTAGACTGGCGTTGGTCGCGACGGTGGTGGCTGAGGGGTTGTGGTGGTGCTGGTGCTGGTGGTGGTCGTCGTCGTCGTCGTCGTCTGCAAAGAAGCTGCGACACAAATTGCATTGTCCACAATGGCTTGCAGTGCTGTCAAGTTTCCAGTTTCTCGAAAGACTTCTCCTGGATACTTGGCACGAATGTGAGCCACCACGTAGCTATTGGGTTCCAGCAGGGGAAAAGTGCTTTGCACAATCTTTGCAATGGCAGGAGAAGGTGCAAAACTGACATGAAAAAAGGAATGATAGAGGGACATCAGATCCGTTTCATCTTCAAAGTAGTCCTGAACCAAACGTTGGTACAAGTCGAAACCACTGAATTGAAGATTGCCTTGTACTAGCCAGGTCGTTGGGTTCTGAACAGCGGATACAAGTTGCTGACTCTTTTTCGATAGTATTGTAGTTTGATTGTATAGTGAAGATGATGATGTAGATGATGGATTCTGATGGGTCTCCAAAATTGTGGACAACGACTGGGGGACGGACCAGTTCCAATACTGGTGTTGCGGAATCAAAAACTCTTCCAATGCAAAGGGTCGATTCCATCGCAAAAACAAGATTCGTTTGGATCGGGCGGCAAGTGCCAAAAACAATGGAACGGATTTGAGCCGATCCGAAGTGCCACCGCAACGATCATCGTCCATGCATCGAACAATCAACAAACGATGTTGTTGCCAATTCTTAGGATCAGTAGTCGTTTCAGAATGATGGATCAAGGAAAGTTGTTGGCTATGCCATAGGAAATATTCTTTCATCCAGTTTGGAAGTGATTCGTACAGTTGGATCGTCGAAGCGGCGGTAGTAGAGGGGCCTTCTTTGACATTCGAATGCACAGCTACCGACGGTTCGTTGGCGGCAGTGTTGTCCAGGATTATTGTAGGCGACGATAACCTTGTTGTGGTCGATGCAGAGTTCTCCTCTGGAAATACAATCGCTGGGTCCGGCCATTGCTTCATCCAGTACCAAAAAAGACTAAGATAGAGAACCAGCCGCAATCGCTGTTTCCATGCGTATGCTCTGCGAAGTCTCATGGGTGAATTTTCTTATTCGGTTCTATTGAAGAACGTTCTCTTCTTCTCAGCCTTTTTGTGTGCAGCCCCTAATATTAATGAATTCGGAGATTTTCCGACAGGAACCCTTTTTTTGGCAGTTTCCGATGTTATCAAGGACGAGAGGAAGCGATGAGAAAGGTTGTGGACATCACCTCGCTGTGCAATTGTGATGGTGCCTCATTCTCTCGTTTGTTGAGTGTCGGAGGGAGCTGATTCAGTGCTTGTAGGGGAATCCAGGAGCTTCTTTAGTCGATTTTTTCTATTTTTCGATCGTGCCATCTCGGCGGAAGCCGAATCCATAAGGTGATGATGGGCAAGAATCAATTGGCACGACTTCTAGGCCTAGCAGCTATAGGGAAGCGGAAGCTGTAGCCAATGCCGAACCTTATGATCAAACTTGTTATCAGTGATTCTACATTCACAATAGCATTTGCTCGGTTTATCACAACGCAACTATGGTGATCGCTGACATTGTGATTGTGGGCTGGATCGGCATTCCGAACGACAGGAAGAAGCAGGCAATCGTTGATGATTTCCTCGCAGGTGGCTTGGAAGGTCTTTGTCACATGACTGACAAGGAAATCAGTGATACTATGGCCAGCTATGCCGAGAGAACTGATGGGTTGTTCCCAATCTTTCTCTCTCCAATCCACAAGATGAGGCTTCGGTCACTGGTTCTTTGGACGAGGGATCGACGTCGAGCAGGCCAAGCCATTGAGTTTCCAGACGGAACAACTGAAGATGACTTCAAAACCAAGATAGAAGAATCTCTGCTTTGTGAGAACAGGCGATCGGCAAGGAAGAAAATAGGAGAATCTTACCTTGCTACAACGTTCAATTCAAAGCTCAAGGGACAGGCGCAATGGGAGGGCTTCGAAGACAAATTGAAGTTGACATTGGGTTTGATTCTTGGAGTCGATGGAGTGCCTCTCTCCTATGTGATTCGAGAGAATGATGAACCAGAGTTTGATGAGACGGTTCCTTTTGATGAGGCTGTCATCAAGGCGGCCAAGCTTACAGGTGAAAACTTCAAGTTTGATGCTCATATAGTTCATCAATTGATCTTGAAGAATTTGAGTGAGGATTCGGATGCATACACGTACATCAGGCCGCACTTGAAGCATCAGAACGGTCGTCTTGACATCAAGGCTTTGCGTGACAGGTACTCCAACAACGCTGCCAAACAGGCGATTATCAACAGTGCTAAGGCAACGTTGGAAACAATATGCTACACGACGGAAAGGAGTTTCTCTTTTGAGAAATTCAGAAGTAAACTTCAGGGGGCATATGATGTCTTGGAAGCCAATGGGCGGGCTGTCGACAATAAAGATATTGTTGACGGACTATGGCGCAAGATCCAGTCGTCTGAACTCCAGCAGTACATCCAGGCTTTGAAGAGTGACTATCAGAAGCATCCAAGGGACTACAAATTGCTCTTGCAGCACATTGCAATCAAAGTTGCAGCTCAGGGAGGGAGGCAAGTGTCCAGCTATACAAGTGCAGGTGAGTGTCCTGCTTTTGGTGCACACACTAGGGACGGTTCCCTCTACATCGGGAACTACATCGCGGATAAGTGGAATAGTGATTCGGTTCGGCCACATCATCGTGAGATCTTGCAAGCTCGATCTCAAGATGATGGGGGAGGGAAGAACAAATCCAAGAAACGGAGTGCAAAAGAGATCAAGCGCAACAACGAGAAGTTGCAAAAGTTGCAGAAGAAGATCGCTGCTACGTAAGTCAGTATCAAGGACCCCAAGGATGAATCAGACAACAAGGATGAGGAAGAATTCGATGAGAATACTGGAGACACATTCGGAGGGAAGAAGTCTAAACCGATCTGTTTTCGGTGTGGGCACACTAAGCTGATTCAGTTCTGGTAGTGAAGCATTAGAGCTTAATTAGTCTATTTGTACCATACCATTGACCACCACCTTGCTCGCTTCGACGAGTTCTCCTTGGGCTCGTCTCTAGTTTTGAAAGTCCTGTAGTAGTGGGTAAGTTAGCTATTTCAAGAATGAAAGATCTTAAATGGCAGACTAGTCAATTGCATGATCATTCCAGAAAAGACATCTCCGCAGCGATCCCCCAAAAGAGAGGTGGATACTGTTCCTTTTCCGGCAAATCTCCTGAATTATAAGTATAGCAGTAGCCACCGCACGAAACGCTTCAGTTTCACTACTATGCATATTGGGATAATTGTGTTCGGACTGCCAAGAAGGTCTGTTTCACAAATTCGTTGTGTTGCATGATCAGAGGCAACCGGGGATGTTCATTGACATCTTTTCCCACTCCCTTGTTTTGCAATATTTCCAAATCTTTCAAAAAGGTATTGACATGATTGTTCAACGCTACCGATGTTTGGGGATAATAGTGTTCGTGAATCGCTTGCTTGGTTTGGAAGTCTCCACTCATGTGCGCTTGGTAAAATTGTTCTTGCACATCGGGATCCGAAACCAATATTTGATAGAGCAAGACATCCCATACTTCCGGAGATACATCTCCTGTATTCTTATAGAATAGCATTCGATTGTGTGCATATCCCATGTCCACCAACTTTTGTGATGGTCGCGGAATGATGATTTTGCAAAAGGAAGCGTCCGACGATTCGTCCAAGAAACCATAGCGCGCAAACAAAAAAGATGGATTGGTAGCATCGCCATAGGACAACCGAAGCGGAGATCCGGCTGGAACATCCTTTACAGTGTACGCACAGCAGTTGCCATCGTCATCGTACGTCAGCTCCACTTCATGGTCGGCACCATGATTGAACATATCAGCCATGGGTGATATTCTAAAATCCCCGTCGGGTGTTGGAAAGCCTCTTGTGTACACGACTGCAAATGCCCATTTGGCAAGTTCCTTGCTTGTCTTGACTTCATCACTCAAGAAATTGACGTATCGCAAAGCTTGAAAGAATTGAATGAACTTGATCCGTTCCTCCATGGCCAATTGTCCTGCAAAGGGAGGTAGGCAATCAAAACAAAAAGGAGTCATGGAGGCACCGTTACTATAATATCTTGGCATGGCATTGAGCCAAGGGAACCATGGAGAGTCCTCTCCTAATTCGAATTCCTTGAGTATCTTCAAAAAGAGATAGAATTTGGGAACATGTTCCGCTGCCTTGGCCGAAACGAGTCGTTTCTCTGCCCCTTCGACTCTTCCCATTTCATTCAAGGATTGTCGACTGGATAGAATCATGGGATTGGGAACAAAGAGCACTGGACTTTGGGCTGGAAGGTCCATGGTCGTCACCACACCCACCTCCAAGGCAGGACTTTCACTCGTCGCGACCAATTGGAATCCATCACATCGTTGCACACCATAGGCTGCTGCCCACTCGTCCATCGTACCAATATCCCGAAACGCATCCTCTTGAATGTCCACATAGGCAGTTACGAATGTTCGTTGGCGGGTGACTTGGAACTTTCCTGATGCTTGAAATGCTGACACAACAATGGAGGCATCTGTCAGAATGAGGATGATTCCTGCTACTACAACGACTGCTATAGGCCGACGGAGTGGGCTCTTCATTTTGGAGTTTGAAACAACAGATCAGCAGCACCACTAAATGCAGCAGTGCTTTTGATGGACGTTGACCTCCCAACTGAAGGCAGTCCATAAACAATAATGAAGAAATGATGATGTCGTCATCCGTGATGCTGTTGTTGTCTTGATTGACGTCATCTTTGGCCATTGTCCTTCCGTCACACGGCAATCCAAAGTTTGAGACTCCAACGGTTGGACGCCGGTCGTGCAAAATTCGGCAGAAAATTTCGCAATATCTAACAAAACGTAAATACTTGCTTATCGGCTGGCACGGGAAGAAATTTGGATCTTCTAACAATTCTCTTACACATACAATTGCACTGGGAGCCAACGTGAAAAATGATGGGGCACATGCTGTTACTTAAGCAACTATGGGGGGAAATGAGAAGGTTATGAAAACACTGCGGTAGCCAACAGAAAGAGGACAAGGCTGGCTCGGAATAAAATCCGGTCAAAGCCTAGCATCGGCAGTCTATCGTGTCAAATTGCCGCGCTTGTGATTATTGCGACCTCCTCACAAGAGCAATGTCCAATTCTAAGAATTTGGATGTTCTATCATAAGCCGAACCAATTAATCCCTGGACATCATTGCAATGTCCAATCATAGACAAAACAGACGCAACCTGTCGCTCTACGAAGAGGACGAAGGGAGAAACTCTGTGCCAGGTTGGAGGTCAAATATGCGTTCTCAGGAGGAGCGTAATATGGCCCTGGAAGAAGAAGTGGAGATCCAATATGCTGGCAATGGAGCTGCCCGTCAGACATCTCCTTGGAGCTTGGTGCATGCCCTCACTTGTGGCAATTCCAAGAATGCTACCCTGTCCGACGCTGGATCCACTAATGGGGCCGAAAATGAGGCTTCGGTTGATTACTTTTCTGGATTTATCAATTCCATGGAAGCCTTTCTTTCATCCAGCCAAGAAAAGACTGTTAAAACGGTTGAAACACGACGACAACAGAATCGGATCAAGGAGAAGAAGAAACAAGAACGTGAAGAGCAGCTGAAGCAACTACGACAGAGAGAAGAGCAACTCCAAAGAGAACAAGTCGAACAACGAATTGCCAGAATGAGAATGGCAGGGTTGTTAAGTCAAGACCGTCATATTTCGATGGAAACTGTTAATACAAGCGAGCTCGGCACGGAATCAGAAGCTCCCTCAGATGAAATGGAAATGGACGAGGAGATTGAAGTCGTCAAGGACGTGGGTGTTATTGAATCGAGAGGTCAGGATGACGTGATCACCATCGTTTTGCCACCGCCGCCACCACCACCTCACAAGGGACAAAAGGCGCAACCTACCAAGCCTACCAGAAAGAAGTCTAAGAGTAAAAAGTCTCTCCGAAAGCCAATTCCAAAGGAAGGCTATGAACCACCAAAACGAGTACCATGGTGGAGGAGGAGAGGACTATGGTCACTTCTCATCTTGTTAGTCATTGTGATTTCCTTGGTGGTTCACTTCACATCTTCCAGTGACAGCGATTCATCAAAAAGCCTTAACGCTTTCAATTCCTCTTCTACATCTGGTGAAGAACAAGAAGCAATCGATCAAGAGTCTCCAGGACCTGCTCCGGGAGTTGTACAGCGACCAACTGCTCCTGTAGCAGTCACACAAACCCCTACCATGACTCCCACAGAAAGACCATCCGCATCACCCAGTACCGAGGCCCCAACGCTAATTCCAGCGACCTATGTGGCTGGCAAATTGACTGTGAAACAAAATGGTCTATTGCTCAGTGAAGGCTTACAAAGTCGAATCATTGCACAATCGAACCTCACTGTGGATTTGGGTAATTCGAAATATTCCGATCGACCCTTTCATAGGCGACCTGATGGTGCCGGTGTGTTTGAAGATGGCAAAGGCGGATGGGCCTATGTTAGCAATTCCGAAGTTCTGGAAACCGGTGGGGGTGGTGTTGGAGCACTCTACTTTGATAAGAATGGGAACGTGATAGATTACAAAATGCTACTGGAAGGTACCACTCATAACTGTGCCGGAGGAAAGACACCATGGAATACTTGGTAAGCAAGAAAACCTCGGGACATTTTACGCTTTTATCATTATACCGAACTCAGCAACTTACACGTCTTGCCTTTTGATATACAACAGGGTTTCTTGCGAAGAGAAAGATCGAGGAAGTGTCTTTCAAGTCGATCCCTTTGATCGTCGGCCACCACAGGAAACCGAACTGGGCAAGGTCAGAAAGGGTGCCTACGAGTCCTTTGCCTTTGATATTCGAAATGAAGATGTGCCAAGATTCTTCGTTACAGAAGACTCCCCTAGAGGCGCGCTTCGTCGCTTTACTCCCACAAATCCCGACTGGGAGGGTGATACATGGGATATCCTTCACACAGAAGGTACAATCGACTATCTCCTACTGAACCCAACAGATGAGAATGGAGGAACCTATTCTTGGACCTCCAGCATTCAGGAGGCCCGACCAAATGCAAAACTCTACTACCAAAACACGGAAGGCATTGATGTTTCTGGCCATGAACTCTTTTTCGTTTCCAAGGAACAAAAAGAACTTTTCATTTTGGATCTCGATAAGAATACCTATGAAGTTCACTCCACCGTCTCTGGTGTCTTTACTGGTATGCCCGATCAGATGCAACGCCTCGTGAGCAACGATTACGATATGCTCTACTTTTGCGAGGAAAGACACAGAAGTGGAATTCATGCTCGAGACACCAATGGATGGTTTTTCACAATTCTCGAGTCTGATTACTTGAAAGGAGAGAATACCGGACTAGACTTTTCACCAGATGGGTTGCACATGTACGTTGCCTTTCAAGAAGAGGGCCTGATCTTTGATATCTACAGAGAGGACGGCCTTCCCTTTCACGGGAGAACTTTGGATGTAAGGTACCACGAATTGAAAGTTTAAGTTGTGTGTGTCACCATGCCACCAACCATAATAGAGCTACATGAGATAATTGAAATTGTTTAAAAAAAATGCTGAGATTAGTTGTTTCTGTGCTTGCTAAGAAAATTTGTACTTTTGCATATTCAGTTCCGGCTTGTGTTCCAACATTTTCTCGTAGGTCCAACTTTCATATGGATGCCCTTCTCTTCGTAACACCTCCTCTGCAATGGGACCCCACCATGTGGAACATCGGACAGGATGATTCATCCCCAAAGCAACAGATCGTAACCTTGTACTTAAAAACTGTGCCATGACAAAGTTGTCTGGGATTTCCTCCCAGGGATCTTGTTCCTTCAACTCATCAATGAATTGTTGCATATTCTTCCCCTCCGTAACATCATTGGCCCAAGAATCATATCCAAACTGAATCAATTTCATCAAGACGTCACGTCGTCCATATTTGCTCTTGTATCCAGCAATATCACAAAGCTGGAACAAACGTTCTTCGTCTTTCCGATAAAGGGCGGCATATAACAAACACAGGGAAAGTCGTTCGTTTCGGTCCAAACGTTTGGTCGCCCCATAATCAATCAGGCCAATTCGTCCATCTGGTAATAGTAGGAAATTGCCACCTACAAAAAACGTTTGATGCATTGAGTGGCAATGGTTAGAAGGTGAAAGGAATCAACAGAGACTCTTCAACGCCTCGAAAGCTCCGTTGCAGCTTACCGTGAGGGTCTGTTGGGACAATATATACACAAACAAAATCAAGCAGTGCCTGTGTGTCAGTCCACTGAAAAATACAGTACGATGAGGATAGAGGAGTTGCGCCCAAAACTGGTAATACCTACCGCTGTTGAAAACACCATCCTGAAGGAGTTGGTAGCCATGCACACGCATCAATGTGTCCACAATTCTCGGTGTGTTGGGTGGGATAGAGGATTGTTGATACTCCAAAGAAGTGTTGCTGGCTATTCGTCCGACGGTCCCATTGTAGGAAGCCACACCAATATTCACAATCCCATCCCGCAATCGGAGATAACGAGAGTACCAACTGAGTTGCCATCCCGATGGACCATCATACTTCGCAGGAATACCCTCCCTTTCGATTTTGGCTCTCATTTCCACCTCTAGATCATGCAACGTCGTTCCATGGTCGATGGCCCATTTACTGTAATAATCCCGCACGCCATCAATTAATTTTTTTCCCGGCAAGAGTTCCATGACGAGCATTCGTTTCGTCGAAAGATGTTGGATTGGTCGTGGCACTACCACTTCATTCGGTGAAAATCCGAGTTGTTCCATATTGGATCGAATTTCTAACAGATTCTTGACCTCTTGTTCATAATCCAACTCGGCGGCATTTTGTTTTTCAATGGAATCCAATAAGACGACATGTTCCGGTGCCAATGCTTCACAAAAGGTACGTATCGTATGGATATCATCTTGAAATAATTGTTGTGCTTCCGGATATTGTATCTTCACCGCCACTTCTTGTTGTTGACCTTCTTTTAATATCGCTCTATGGACTTGTCCAATCGACGCACTTCCCAATGGTGTAGGATCAATATAGGAAAATGTTTCTTCCACTTTCTTGCCACCAGTTTCTTGTTGGATCGTTTCATAAACTACATCGACAGGTCTTGGGGGGACATCATTTTCCAATTTTCGTAATTCTTGAATCCATGCATCACCCAATGTATTTGTAAAACCCGCAGCTATGGATATGTATATATGTAGAGTATAAAGTTCGTGCAAGATTGAAGCAGCAAGAATAAGATGTGTAGTCGAACCAAATCTTCTTTCTTCGAGTATTTACCTGTTTGACCATATTTGCAATACATGCCTTGTAATTCTCCCAATCGTTTCACAGTTCGTGCCGCATAGGTTTCATCCAATGCCTCCCAATCTTTTGAATTATTGCTATTGTCTTGTTCTCCCAATAGTAATACCTTGTGACGTGCTTCAACGGCACGATAATGCAACACGACCGGGACCATTGCCGTATATGCCTTAATGGCTCTTCTTGTCCCTTCATCCTTGCTGTAACAATAATAAACGGCAGCAGCCAGAACGCCACCACCACCGCCAACAACCAATCCACTCAACACCCTTCTGGTTCTTTGTGAAGCAATCATGATGATTCCAATTTGCTATTTTGAATTGACAAAGGAGAATGGTTCATTGTCTGGGAAAATGAAAATCCTTTCCGATATATATTTATACTAGTGAGAGATTAAGCTTTGGACTATAGAGTGATGTATGTGTCGTTGCCGATCAGAACATATCACACAGATAAAATGGTGATGGTGACGAAAACAAAATGGAAAAAGTAAACGATGAATCGCTGTAAGATTTGGTTGATTCGAACAAGTCATCAAATGTGACGATCTCTATTTGTACCGCAGATAAAATAGACCTCTTAGGGAAGACAATTCCGCACGTGTGATTGCTAAGTAGTAGTGTCCGGTACGACCCGTACGACATGTCCATATATCTTGTCATCCTCGTCAGATTTTGCTTGCTTTTTCCATCGACATCATTGCGTTTTCTTTCTTCTTCTTGCTTTGTTGATCGATGGCCTGTTTTTGTTGGGGATCATCATGCAACGTTTGCCAAAACATGAAAGAAGGGAACAATAATAATGAAAAGCAACGGATCGAAGGCTCCATCAAGAAGGTTCTTTTGTCTACACGAGCGACATGAAGAGTTTGTTTCTTCCAAGAATGCCTCTCTCGATACTCTCTCCTCTACTAGTACTACTACTACCACTCTTGGCGATTTGGAAGAAGGGACGATTGTGTTTTCCAAAAAACTGCAAAGTTACTACTACTACTGGTTGAAGAAGCTGCTGGTGTTCTGCTTTTGCGCCAGTCTGCGAAAGGTCATTGTTTTTGTTCTACTTATTGCATCAAATTTTGGGAAAGGAGTATTCGAGGAGGGATGCACACGTTTGATTTCTTTTTGTGTTGCCGGCTGGGCTTGAAGATCATTTTTTTTTTGGCTCGTTACGAATCTTTGACGTCGGTCAAGATACACCATCGTCTGTGATCCATATTGGCCAATATGCGTTCTCCCGGTTGTAAAAAGTCTTGACTTTTGTGTTGACCTTCCACACGGACAACTATACATATTGGAGAGTATTCTTCTTTTGAACGTTGTTGTTCAATTGAGACGCTACACATCCCCTCTACAGTGTCTTCAATTGGGGATGTTGCATTCAGCCACTGCACGGGGCTAAAGCATATGTCAAGCTGCCACCAACGTTGGAGATGACAATTCAATCATCTTATTGTACGTTCGAAGGATGCGATACTAGGCTGGAATACATCGAAATTTCATTTACAGTATCATTTCATTGGAGACCACGCATTCAACGAATGCTCTTCCTTGTCTCATATGAGACTGCCATCACCTGTTTGTCTTGAGCCTATGACAGATTGGCCATTTAAGCGTTGTTCCCAATTTGATCTCGGTTGAACTTCCAGAGGGATTCTTGATCGCGATGATGAGTCGTAGTGAAGAGTATCTCTTTACCACGACATTGTTTTTCCTTGGCCCGTCTTTGCTGAATCTGGCGATTCCAACACTTCCAGAAGATGACGAGTATAGTACGTCAGGCGCTTGCTGAACACCAATTCGAAGCTTGGGTAGAGTTGCTGAAAGTGCAGCCGACCTTGTCCACAAACTGAAGCATCGATTCAATGAATTCTCCCAATGAACAAAAGCTTTGCTATACTATTACCAGTCGTATACCATTCCTCGGACGACTCAATGGAACAATTACGTAGTCTCATGGATACTAAAATCCATTGGTAGCAACTACCCCAAGTGGATGAGTTTGGAATGACTCCATTCCACATTCTAATGTTTGTCCCAGACTCCGAATTTGGATATGCTCGTCCTAGCTGTGATGAAAGGAGGACGGCTGAATCATATCATTTATGACAGAGGAGACTCGTTTGGGTCCACTCCAGAGTGGACTATCTACTATGTTTGAATCGAATGCCAAATTCGAGAACGACGTGATTCGAAGAGTGCTGCAGACGCGTTTTGGCCAAATTGCTTCTTGGTGGCTTATTGCGCTGGACCGGTCAGCATGGAAATCAGATATGATACAAGCGATCAACGCTACATTGGAGGCGGATTGGTCGTTCAGAAGGAGGAGGGAAGTTTGTTGCCATCTATTTACAACTTGCAAACTATGAACGCAAGGAGAATCTTTTTTGAAATGGAGCTATGATGTCTTTGGAAGAGGATGAAGATTGACGAGGCTATACTATACCGCCAATGGACAAATTGCCGATCGAGAATTCTGCAGAATCAATAGCGGTGCTTCCATTGTGATCCTCCCTCATGTACTATCCTTTCTTGACAAGCTGAAAGTAAAACAGACCAATACTTCTCTTTTTACCTTTTGTCGAGGATGACGAAATGAAACAGAGTATCTATAGTTTGCAAAATGGGGTTCAGAGAATCCATCGTGACAGGCGCCGCGTAGTACAACTATACTACACCCGCCAAAGAGAAAGCCAAACGATAATATAGTAGTAGTAGCTAAAAGAACTAATATTACACCACTTTCGAAAATGTCTTGTTCACTTTTTTGTGTGTGGGTAGAAGGGTTTTATACATCCCAACAAACAGAATTGATTGCTTGCATAGTAGTAGTAGTAGTAGTATGTGGAAAAAGTCATGTGTTGAGGCACTTGATCCTCTGTCCTCGTCGTTGTTGATGGAAATGTAAAAGTGTGTGTGTCACAGAAAATCCTTCTTCCCCCCCCTTCCTTTTGGAACAGTATAAGTAGTATATTTTTGGATGTGGAGTACTATAGCAAACCATAATGGGCAGACCGAACAAAAAAGACCAATCGTTCGTCGTTTAATGGTGGTGAAATGGTCGGTGCATCATATTGCTGTTTTGTTGACCAATTGCATTGCGCACAGCATAATGAATTTTATGTTTGCTTTTCAGATTCTTCACCGCATGTTTCGAAGAGAGAACGGATGATTGGGCTTTCTTTTTTTTCATGACCCAATCTTCTTTTCCCGCATATATTATTCCGGTAAAGTCGATGTATCATTTTCATCAGTATAGAAAGTAGTCCCCACAGTTGCGGCGTCTTCTGGCGAGACCACACAGAGTATAGTAGTAGTAGTATTGGTTCGCTCCCAGCAGTAAAAACACCAACCATATCCGGAACGCTTTCTTCCGTGCGTGCTCTGATGGTCGACAAAAAACGACATTTGCATCTTCTTCGTTGGTTTTTGCATTTCTCAAGGGCTCTTCCAACATTGCTCGGCGTTGTTCTTGTTCCAATGAATCCATGATGGTAGTTAGACTATTCGATTTCATCAAGCCTTTTCGCAGGATTCCAGTTTTCGTATGGGCATTTCCGAGCAAAATGTAAGAAATTCGATCTGATGGTTAAGAGGATGGTTTCGGATCACTTATTTCTTCAAAGGATATCCCTTCCTCCCTTTTGAAATCGACCAAAATGCTTTGAAATGGCCACTCCAAGTCGTCCTTATGCTTTTGCTTGCTTTGATCAAATTTTTCTTTTTTGGGGCAATTCCAGATCCTTGCGTAATATTCAAATCGAAGAAAATATTGTTTCTTTTGTTTTTCACAAGAAGATGAAGCTGACGAAGAAGTGACCGTCACCACAATGGACCCACAA
>JAAMXS010006352.1:0-10641 GCA_019693525.1 Cylindrotheca fusiformis | reverse complement strand
TAGCATCTGGTTCGTAGACTAATTGGACTCAGAGTTCATTCCACTTCAAACACTCTTTGAAATTCAAAAAACCTATGGGTGGGACTGTTCAAAATACAAATTTAGCGTGAAAAGGAATGGGGGTTGACCGCAAAAGATACATCCTCTCTTCTTATTCTCGCGTAAACTCACACAAACAGTACAATAGATAGATCCTCCACCAGTTTCATTGCAAGAAGAAAGATACCATAAAAACAAAATGTTGCAACATGCAAATCTGTACCCTTGCTTTGCCGACCAACAGGTATTTTCGATTCCTACAGCCTGTGAAGAAATCTTGAGGACCTGTTTCACAACGGAGCGGAATAGTGGAGTGCATAATGATGATGATGAGAATGGAGACAGTGATACGAATAGTATCACTTCCAACACGACTCCAAAGACCAGCAATTCTGTATCACCACCCAAGAATAGGCACAAACCACGGAATCATCGTCGCTTGCGGCATAGTCCGTGGTCGTTGGGACCAGCTACAAATGGCAGCAGCAACAGCAGCCATCAAGTTCCCATGACAAGCAGGGAGGAAAATTATTTGGCCGAATTGCAATACAAGACCAACCAAAATGCTCAGCGGATTCAACGATCCTTTGAAAAACAATCCGACAAGTGTGCCCAACAAGAAAAACGACATTTGTACGAACGATATGGGAACAAGATCATGTGCTATGGCGTTTTCGATGCTGCTATCAATCGTAGTACTGAAGATGATGCGATAGCAGTTTGACCAATTCATTCTACGCAAGATGATCAAACCAAGTTCTCTTGTACAACTTAGAAATACTAGTACTAAACAACCAATAACAATAACGAAACAAACTAAACACCATATACAATATCTTCCATACACACCGATGCAGTTTTCGTTGCTCTCTAGTATTCCAATCCATTCACAGAACAAACATTTTATTCAATGAACTGATGCATAAGACAGACAGACGCTGCTTAGAAACAACTTAACAGCGGTATAGTAGTGGAATTATATGCCTTTTATATCTATGATTGTCTCAAAAATGGCTGGTCAACATGGAGCTTGATACAAACTGGGTCAAACGAGCTGGCACTTCGTGGCAGGCTATACCAAGACCCAGATCACTCAACGTTTCCCTAAGCATATTGCGATAATGATCGCACCAACTGCCTAGGAGAATTACAGGCTCCTTTCTTCCTCATTTTATTTGGGTTGGCAATGGACAGGGCCAAGGAGACAGCAGATTGGAGGTCGTCCACGCGCTGTTCTTCTCTTGCAATTTGCTGCAACTGCTGGGTGTGGCCAACATCGCTGTTGATGTTAGTACTGGTGATCATAGCGTTCAAAGAATTGGTTTCTGGACCATTGTCCCACCAATTCAATGCATTCTGTTGGCTCTTGTTACTATCCACGAGGTCGGAGGGTTCCCCTCCTCCTCCTCCTCGCAACATATCCATGCTAGTTGCTCGTTTGGGATAGGACGGTGGAGACGAGTGCCGTCTGCATCCAGAATGAAATCGAACTTCTTTATGAGGCCGTACTTCTGGTTGCTCCTGGCTCTTTGGACAGGAAACGAGACTGTGTTGCTGCTCTTCTGCGGTGCTGTTTTCCATTCTTGTTCTACAAGCCACACTGCTGATAGTAGGATCGTCTCGTATCAGAACAAATGTATCCGCTCCCTGTTCATAGAGCAGTTCGGTCAAGAAAGATTTAAGTGCCATGATGGATGATGATGATCGCGACTTGGATTACAATATGGCGTTTTGGGTATTGTGCAAGCTAGGTTTCGCCGCAGTTGAGTGACGATGTGCCCTCTTGTTTTTCCAGTGGCTTCTCAGCTATCTTGTCGAATAAGCCCAAGGGGGACCAATCATCCGAGCACGTATCCATGATTAAGAGATTTATAGGGGCGAATGAGCCGAAATATCATAGTTGTTAATTGAAGAAAAATGACCTAATGACATGGAGCAGAACTTTAAGCTTCAACTCCTGACGTTTCGAGTCGGGAATGCCCAATCATCCATAAGAACGTAATCCAGGAATAAGACTACGGGACCAAAGGCAATGATCCCATGACAGAAACTGTGTATTTTAATTAGGAAAAAGGACAAGAAGTCCAACATTCGTTTAACCAAGTTTTGGACTTTTTTATATAAGCTTCAACTACTGACGTTTCGATTTGGGAAAGCCCAATCATCCATAAGAACGTAATCCAGGAAAAAGACTATGCGGGACCAAATTCAATGATGTCACGGACAAAAACTGTGTATTGTGTATTTTAATTAGGAAAAGGGACAAGAAGTCCAACATTCGTTTACCCAGCATGTCCCCTCAGTCAATTCCCCACAGAAGAATGGAAAACGGCACTCAAGAGTTTGGAAAGATTGGAACAACAAAGTGGAAAGTGATAGCGGCATACATACAAACGCAATTCCATTCACAAACCAAGAGTTTTGCAGCAAGCAATTCAATGAACTCATGTATCTATCTCATATCAGTAGGACGTCCTGACTTCGCATGTTTGCATCATTCAGCCCCACCAAGAGCTCAACAATCACCCTGCAAATCAAGAAACAATAGGACAGTGGTAGAGAAAAGTATACGATTACGTTTTCAAATTATATCTATTATTGTAACAAAAATGGCTGGTCAACTTGAAGTGACACGAACTGGGTCAAACCAACCATCCTGCAAATCAAGAAACAATATGACAGTGGTAGAGAAAAGTATACGATTACGTTTTCAAATTATATCTATTATTGTAACAAAAATGGCTGATCAACTTGAAGTGACACGAACTGGGTCAAACGAGCCAACACTTTGCGGCAGGCTCCCAAGACCTAGATCACTCAGCGTTTCCCCTAGCATGCTGCGATAATGATCGCACCAACCTCCTAGGAGAATTACAGACTCCTTTTTTCTTCATTTTGTTTGGGTTCGCTATGGACAGGGCCAAGGAGACAGCAGATTGCAGGTTGTCCACGCGCTGTTCTTGTCTTGCAATTTGCTGCAACTGTTGGTTGGGGTCAACATCGCTGTTGATGTTATTGTTGGTGACCATAAAGTTCAAAGAATTGGTTTCTGGTTGTGTGTCCCACCAATACGATGCATTCTGTTGGTTCTTGTTAATATTCACGATGTCGGAGGATCCCCCTCGCAACTTGTCCATGCTGGTTACTCGTTTGGGATAGGACGGCGGAGACGAGTGCCGTCTGCATCCAGAATGAAATCGAACTTCTTTATGAGAATGTTCCTTTGGCTTCTGATTCTGTAATTCTTGCTGCTCTTGCTGCTGCTCTTCTACCACTGCTAGAATGCTCTCACTTCTGGAGGTGCGAAGCACAACACTGCTAGGGTCGTCTCTTATCAGGACAAATGTATCCGCTCCCTGTTCATGGAGCAGTTCGGTCATGAAGTGCTTGAGCGTCATGGTGGTTGAACGCGATTTGGGGTTATAGTATAGCGTTTTGTATTATGTGTCGTGTCAAAGTTGCTTGCCACGGTTTGAGCGGTGATGGTATGGCCTCTTTTCGTTCCAGCGAGATTCTGAGGAACATAAACCATCTTGGCGAAACGGCCCAGAAAGGACGAGTGCTCCCGAAGAACACATATCCATGATTAAAAGATTATAGGACCATAGAAAATGTTTTAGGATACAAAATCTCGGTTTTTATTAGAGAAAAATGACCAGCTGTTGAAATCTAGAATTGGACCTTTTAAGTAGCAGAGTTACGTGGTGAGGTTGTATGGCAAATCCGCCGGCAGGCTTGTAACAGTGATTTTAAGATTAAAGGACCAAAGAAAAAGTGATCTGTCAGAAGTCAATTAGAAAAAGGTCCAGGTGGCGAGACACATTCTAAGAAGAAGGTCCCTCATTCCATGCTCCCTTGAACGAAGGGAATACATTAAGCGGAGTTTTTGGATGGGCTGATGATTCTCAAGCAGACGGAGTTTGATAACATCGCAACAGGAGTAGGAGAGAAAAGACCTTGTCTTGACGGTTTCTACGGAATATGAAGGTACAGTATGGCGCTTCGCAAGGTAGTAAAATTCTCCGAAACAATGGATAAATGAGCTCCACCTTCTGATTGGAGCTTCGCCTTTCCTTACCTACAAGGAAGAGAATTGAGTACAGCAGTGGATTGCTAGCACAGTCCCGCCTCTTCTCTTTCCCGTGTGAAACTTGAAAAACACCTCCACATGGTCGCTCCACAAAAGACAGATTCATAGGCCGCATCTCTCAGCAAAATTCCCCAAGACACAACGAATAAAGGAGCCAATCCCTCCTTCTGATTGGAGCTCAGCCTTTGATACCTACGAAAGAGAGTGAAACTGTCATTCTAGTACATGCCTATATTGTATAGTTGAGTAATCTGCTAGTACAGTCCCTCCCCTATTCTCTACCCTGTATGAGACTTGAAAAACTTTTTCTGCATGGTCGCTCCACAAAAGACAGATTGATCGGCTAGTAAGACACTGGATAAAGAAGCTACTCCTCCGTTTGGTAGGACTTCAGCCTTCGATACCTACGAAATAGAGTGAAACTGCCATTCTGGTAGTACATGCGCATTGTATAGTTGTGCAGATTGCTAGTACAGAGGCTTGCTATTCCTCCCCAAGGCTTGAAACATTCGTCTACACATCGCTCCACAAACGGACAAAGATGCTGGCTGTATTTTCACAACAAAATTCTCCAACATTCCTCCACAAAGAAGGATTCGTTGGCTACATTGTGGAACAATTCTCCACAACCCCTGGAAAGATGAGTCATTCTTCCCTTCCGATTGGAGCTTCACCATTGCTGCCTACGAAAGAAACTTTCCATTCTGATACATTTGCACAGCCCCACCCCCTCCTTCCCTCTTCCCCCTATTCATTGTGAGCCTTGAAGAACTCCTCTACCTGTCGTTCCACAAATGATAGCGTTGTTGGCTGGGTCCTCCACTCGGGTGTACTATTTGTCAACCACTTTGGCAAACCTCTACTAATGGCATCTTGCTGAGGATACCGAACATCCATCAATATAATACTAGCATAGTCGTTGGCATGACGAATAGCCCTTCCCACCGATTGATTGACACTGCGCAAACACAAACTTCGTAAATAGGAAGAGTTGTTTCCGCCTTGCTGGTGGCCACTATTGCCAGAGGAAGGAGGTGATGATGACGACAATAGCTTCAGCTTTTCCTGTAATAATGGATCATTGGGATCCGGATAGGGTAGCCCAATAACGACAACACATCGACAAAGTTCATTGGCAAAGTTGATACCTTCTGACAATTTCCCTCCCATCACCGACAAGAGCATAGCGCCAGGACCGTCACTGGCGGATGCCCTTTCTCCATAGGACGTCAGGACGTCATCTGTAAGCTTTGTATCTTTGGGTTCCCGGAATACTCGTTTGGTAGAGTTCAGATCCTTCCATATGTTGGTCTTATTCCGCCAATGATCTACCAACGCCTGTTCATACTTGTAGGATCCAAAAAATACAACCATACCATGTGGCACTCGTTTGGCAAGTTGAAGGAGTGATTTGCCAATGGCAGTCATGACATTTGGTAGACATCTTGTCTTGTGACGAATGTCCAATGTGACGCCGCCCGGTCCCTTGGTAATGGCCTGCAAAAGCACGTTGGAAGGTGATACGACATGGCCACAGGAAAAGGCAACGAGTCGTCCATTCGGAGCATGATAAGTTTGCTTTCCAGCTGAAATGGCGTTCTGGGCAAGCGTTGCTTCTTGTGCCAGGCTTGGGACTAGCTCTTGAATCATGACATCCATTGGTTGAAGCGTACCGCCGACTAGACAAAGAGCATGTGGTTTGTGATACAAATCATCCTCACTGGCCACAGCAGGATTCAATACGACAAACTTCAATTCGGATTTTTCTTGGTCAATGGCAATTTTTCCATCGTTGTCGGCATAGTTGAGTTTGGATAAAAAGGTTTCCACAACAGCCATAGGTGACAATAACGTCGATTTTTTCGTCTTTTTCTTCTTCTCAGTTCCATCTTCGCCATCACCATGATCCTCATCGTCGTTGCCCTGGATTAGTGGTACAAATCCCAACAGCTTTTGGGACAGTTTGGTGTCCGCCATGTACCGTAACAATGGAAAGAGATTGATTCGATCCAAATGATATCGACAGAGAAACTGTAATGGTGATATTATTTCCTTTCTTTCTTCTTCTTTCTTGTTGTTGTGGCTTTCGTCCTTTTTTGCCATTTTGAGAGATTTGACAAAGGCTTGTAAAATCATTTTGAGTTGTCCCAAGAATTGCAAATGGCGCGGTGTCAGTCGAGACATGTATTGGGCCGTGTAGGTCTGTGCTTGATACAAGGCACCGTCCAGAATGGATTTCGACATTGTACACGATTGTAAATTGGAAATGGCCTGTGGCAAATTGTGTGCTTCATCAACAAGTACCAATGCATCTTCCAAATAATGTAACAATCCAATCGATTCTCGTATTTCCTTGGATATTAATAGAGAATAGGGCAATACAATCAAATCCGCATGGGGCAATGCCTTACGAGAGGCATAATAGGAACAAGTTTGTGTCGATTTACCCAATTCCTTCCAATCTTTCAAATCGGTAGGTTCCGCCAAGGCATGTAACGCCAATGTTGCAATTGCATCTGGTTGATAAAATGGACAACCACAAGATGATGATGATGTAGTACGTTTTTTCGATTGACGCAATTCCATACATTGTTCTGTCAAATTGGATTCCGAGATTGTATTCGACGACGAGGAAGAAGAAGCAGCAGCAGCATAATATCCACAAAGACCTTGTGATCGACTGGCCAAAGCAATGACTTTAATTGCTTTATTACCCCAATGAGTCTTGCGTACCTCATTGACAAATTGTGACAATTGGGAATGAGTCCTTGCCGCATAAATAATTTTGGGATGTCGTTTGTTGTTGTTGTTGTTGGTTGATGATGGTGGTTCCAACATCCATGAATGTGATCCAATCGGATGATGATGATGATGCTTTTGACTAACTCCTGTTTCATCCTTGTCGTTTTCATCTTCTTCTTCCTCCTCCTCCTCCTCTTCCCATATCAATGGTTGTTTTTTCATTCGTTTGTGTTGCATTCGTTGTCGTTTTCGTGCTTGAATTTTCGATTTTGTGATTGCTTGTTTGACCCTAAACGATCGAGGTGATTTAGATACTGATGCTTGCTGTTGTTGTTGCTCCCGGATAGTTTGCAACGTAGTTTCCAACTCTTGCAATCGGTCTTGTTCCATCTTGTTTTGTTCCCGAACCTTGGCACTTTCCTTGTCTTTTGTACTATTAGGTTTCCAGGAATCAATCCAATCCAAACCTGTCGATTTTGATGATGACGATGAATAAGCGGCGTCATTGTTGTTGTTGTTCACGACGACGGCTGCTGCTGCTGCTGCTGCTGGTTTTGTATTCTCGTCATTGGCAAGATCTTGCTGTTGTTGTTGTTGTTGCTGTTGTTGATATTCCAACCATGCCAAGCTTGCACAGGCCAATGACAACGATTTTCCAGTCCCGGTGGGAGATTCCAAAAGAATCAATTTGGTCTTTGGTGGCTTGTTGATGGAACCATCTTCTTTTTCTTCTTTTTCTGATGATGATGATGGGGAAGCCATAATGGCCTGTAATAAGGTTTCCATCAAATCCACTTGTTGTGGATACGGTGTACGAGGAAAGGGGATTGTATTCCCATGAGGATAGGACGCCATCTTGGGGTGCTTCCGTTCCGTTCAGCTATATATACTACTGCTGCTGAATATAGAGTCTTCAGGTATACGATAGTGTACTAGTGCCTGATGAAGCATTCTACATTCTCAGCATTGCTTTTGTCACTCTTTTGTTGTGTGGTTAAAAAAGATTAGTTAGATGAGTCAAACTTTCAATTCGATCGAGTCGAACAACTATTTGGGGGGTGGACCTCATTCTCTAAAAAGGGGGATACCACCAGTTTTTAAACAGTTCAAGTACGTAATGCCTTTGTTGTTCCTAAAAAGTTTAAACATTTCACAGTTGTAAAAGGCATCGTTGTTTCTACTTTATATATATATATTTGATACACAAACCTATTGTTTTTTCTTCTCCTCCTGGAACGAAAACGAAAGATTTCCAGGCTTTTGTTTAGTCGGATTGTGTTTGTTCCGAGTATATTCTTGTTCTTTTTCTTCTTCCCATTCATTTTTTATTCTTTTTCTAACCACGATATGGTTGTTTAAAATCATCGGTACCCAATTCATCAAAATTACGATTCAATCCGGGAGAACGATCATGATCGACAGGACTCATTCCCTTTTTGGAATTTTGATCTTCCGTCCATCCTGCTTGAGCAAAGACATCCATACCAATATCAGAATTCATATCCGATTCGGCACCAAATTCGACATTCGAATAGGATGGTGATGGTGCAGCTCTTGGTGAAGGAGGAGCTCTTTTTGGTGTTGGTGGTGGACGTGGTCTTGGATTCGCTCTTGCATACGCCAGTTTATCGACCAAACTTTCCTTATCAAAACAATCCGCAAAACTAACACCCAATTCCTTCAATTCTTCTTTGATCTCATTGACACGCATACGTTCGGGAGGTCTATAAACCATGTTCAATTCCGTCATTGTCCTCGTGTGAATGACTTCGTTGTTCTTCTGTGTTGACGATGATGATGAAATGACAAAGGCAAATGCTGGTTCGTGTTGATGTAACAAGACGATTGTTGCAACCATCATGGCACTTGCCAACCACCGCATCCAGGACCATGATTGTGTGGATCGTAGCATTTTGGTTCTATAGGTATGCAAATTAGCTTTTGGCTGCTTGTCTCTTATACACCTATACCGCCTCCTACAAACCTTTGTGTTTTTCTGGAGGCAGATGTCTCGGGAATGCCAGAGAGTGTGATGATGTCAGGTATGTTCGAAATTCTCGTGTCACTATTTAGTACTCTGGCTACATACGCAACTCCAGTTTGAAATTGGCCATGGCGGACGTGCGCGCGTGTGTCGAAAAATTGTCCTGTGTACTTTACTACTGTACTGTATCTTGATGGTCCTCTTTCAAAAAACAGGAGGGCCCAAAAACTCTTTCCCCTACGCACTGTGAAAAAGGATTTCATGCGAAATGCCGCTCTTATTTACTGGGCAAAATTTGACATCAAATTATGAATCTCTTCTCTGCTCTCTCCGCTCTACTACTAGTCCTTCTTCTTCTTCTTCTTGATTCCCAAGAAGTGGGATCACAATCTTTCTCGCTTCTACAACAACAACAACAACAAGGAGGAGGAAATCCGGTGAACCCACCGTCGTCTTCGTCTCGTTGGTTATTGTCATCATCAAGCTGGGTCAAAGCAGCTTCCTTTTCTTCTTACCTTGATGATTATGATGAGTGGTATATTATTATCTATTGTCTTGCCATTTCCGGAGATGGATCTTTCATTGGTCTAGCCCTTGAAGCAGACAGCACTGTTCTATTTTTCCAGAAACAACAAGACGGATCTTGGAACGAAATGATCAACCTTCGCTTGACAACAAACGCTAATGATGGTGACCACTTTGGCTCTGATATCTCTCTTTCCGAGGATGGAAAACGGGTTGCCATTGGAGCGAGCTACGATGCTGGTGTCTTTGGTGAGTTTTGGGCAGGGAGCTTCTCTGTCTATGAGATGAACAGCGATGGAAGTGGGTGGTCTCTGATGGGCGACGATGTCATCCACGGGAAAAGCGAAAATAGTAGATCGGGAAGCTCCGTTGCTCTTTCTAAGAATGGATCGATAGTTGCCATGGGGGCTCCTGGGAACGATGGTACTATCGACTACGCGTCCTTTTCTGGCCATGTAAGAGTCTTCCGGTGGGATGCGGCTGCATCTGCTTTCCATCAAATGGGAGGAGATATTGTGGGAGGCCCAGGTAGAGATGGTTTTGGCTTTCCTGTTGCTATTTCGAAAGACGGATTGGTTGTTGCAATAGGTGCCTCAGATTACGAGGACGAGAACATGCTCTATACTGGGCGTGTGCACGTATACTATTGGGATGAGAGCGATGGGGAAGAGAAAAAATGGTCGCGGCGTGGCTCCACTATTAATGCCGACAGTACTGATGGCTGGTTTGGTACCTCGATTGATCTCTCTGGCGATGGGAATATTCTTGCTGTTGGTGCACCTCTTGCCAACAGCGCGGCTGGCGAAGCACAAGTTTTTCAGTGGAAAGACGGTGACTGGGTTAAACTTGGCCAAACATTGAAGGGCACTGTTGAGTACTTCCGCTTTGGAAAATCGGTTTCCCTGTCATCTGATGGTTCAATTCTTGCCGTTGGTTCAGGGGATGGTTTGTGTGATAACTTTCCAAATCATCCTGTCATGGTGTTCACATTGGTGGACAATCAATGGGAAGGACTGGGTGGTGCGGTTAGCGGCACTGCTGGTCAGCGAGTGTCACTTTCCAGCAATGGAGAAACAATCGCATTTGGATATCCGGAGGATGTTGGTGACATTTTTCACGTCTACGATTTGGTAACTACCGAAACTACTACATCTGGGCCGACATCTGAGCCAACATCAAGTCCTACATCAAGTCCTACATCTGCTGCACCACCATCTACTCCAGCTTTTCTCTTCCTGCTTCTCATCATTCTTGCATTCCA
>JAAMXS010006342.1:0-31093 GCA_019693525.1 Cylindrotheca fusiformis | reverse complement strand
ACTTTATGATCAATATTGAACACCGATGAAGATATCTTGACAGTCACCAATAAATGGCAAGTCATTAGGAGGCAAGGTCCGATATCCTGAAGTCCCTCAGGGAGCTTGACAGAGCGCAAACTATTGCAATCGGAAAAGCATTCTTAGCCAATCTTTGTGGATGGATAGAGAGCCAACTCAGCAGACTGTCACAGGACTCAAAAGCGTGGTCATCGACCACCAAACACTTAATCGAGTTGGGAAGAACACGGCCAAACGATCTTCCAAATGAATACTGGAGGGAGTTGCATTCGTGGAAAAGAACCGTATACTCCTGAGACTCAGACATCGACTAAATGCCCGCCGACCAATTCTGCTCAACGTATAGGGAAGTTGCACTTCGCTCAACACAAAGCAAGACTTGAATAGATACTCAGGAACCTCTTTGACGGAAGAATCGACCAGCAGATGAGTAAGCATTTCCTTGTTGGGTATGTCCTTTCGCTTTGTTTCGTTGGAATAGACAAAATTGTCATGATCTTCTGTGTTGACCTGTCCATTTCCTCCATCGATCGCACGAACAGCTGCAAATTTTCTGTTGTCCTCCTCGTCATCGTTCATGATTCTTATCGATTGATAGGAAAGCTTTCTTCCCAAGCCTTGGACTTTCTATGTTCCCTATAATGGCTCCAGGATCTTTTCTTGTCTCATCACCTTCAGCACCACACACTTATTAGAAACACTCAACACCAGGCGGGCAGGCGTATCGCCGGCATGGCAGTTGCATGATTCCACATGCGCGGGACTCGCACCTTTCTTATGGAAAAGTACTTATGCAATGTTTTTTGTGTGTCCTACTGTTCACGTTTACCCTTTTTCAACCGTATCTTCTGGATCATCCAAGATCCAAATCGAAGTTCATGACGACTCCTTGAGTTCTGTCACACATCCTGCCACTCGTCCTGTTCTTATCATCCCCCTTTCTTCTGCTTTCTTCAATCACAATGACGAGTCCCCAAGCAAAAGAATGGACAATATTCTACCACTACGGTGGGTCCGTCTTCAAGGGTCGAGCCGAATTTCTTCGATTGATGCTGGAAGACAAACAGGTGGACTATGAAATTACAGGTGACAACCTTCGCGGCCCCACGGGGATGATGGATTGCTTTCGCGGCTCTGCTGAGGCCATTCTCGCTGGAAACGGGGATCTTGCGATTCCAAATCCCGTATTCTTCCCACCAGCTCTCTGGCATCGACCACCAGGAGGCGAAGAGTTGATTATCAACCAAGTTGGTGCATGTGTCATGTACCTTGGCGAGAATCTTGGATATGCGCCCAAATCTCCGAAGGAGAAAGGCCTGGCTGACATGATCACATTGAACGCCCTTGATTACATTTCGGAAGGTCGTTCTAGCTTTCATCCTGTGAAGGACTTGATGAGCTACAATGACCAAAAGGAAGAAGGTGATAAGGTTTCCAAAGAATTCACAAAGACTCGAATGACAATCTGGTTGGCCCACTTCGAGAAGGTGGTGAAAAAGCATGGGCCAACTTCGCCGGTCGCGGGTGGTGCAGATGTCACCTATGCCGACTTCGTTCTATTCCATGTGTTGGATGCCACGGTGGCTCAATTCAACAACGAAAAGTACGATATGGCATGGGATAAACAAAATGTGGATGGTTTGAAAGCTTATTACGCATGGATGAAATCCAGGCCAAATCTGAAGGCGTACATGGAGTCCGATCGCCCCGGTCGTAAGTCAATTCTAGGTCGCGACTTTCGCTTCGTTTCTATAAAACACTTGAAACGTCTTCTCACCAAAAGAAATATCTTTTTTTTTTTAAATCTCAGCTTACGCTGGAGATAGCATGATGTAGACATGAAGGCAGACATCAGATAAATCTATCAATTTGCGCAGAATTAGAACCTTTGCTCTTTCAGAATAGAAGTATGATTGCTGAGGCTCTCCGAAGCCAAGCCTTGCACGAGGTTCCGTCATGCAACTCCAAACATAGAGCTGATGTGATGGCAGCAACTTCCGTGTTATTCATAGTCATTCTTCCTTAGTGTCTGTTTATGGACCCTCTGCTTGTTCCTCTCAATATATGCCTTATTTGTTTCCTCATCAGCCTACTAAAACTAGTCGTGCAAATTGGTTCCTAGAAACAAGCAGACCATAGATCTCCTAACGTGAAAATGGTTCTCGGTACATTTAGCTACTGCTAGTTTGGCACTATCAATGGGATGCAATTGTTTGGAGTACAAATCAAGCGAAGAGGGTTCCCGTACACTTTCTCGTAGCTAGTAGCAGAAACCACTGGGAACACTAGCTATAGAGCTGATTGTGAAGGAAAGACAAACTACTAGCTAGTAGAAGTCTTCCACCTTGACCTTGTCCAAAAATCCCAGCACGTTGGGTACCACAATAGAGACACCACTGCTGAATCGGAAGCTCTGTCGATCCGAACCTTCCATTGAACCAACATCGTCGATTTTAATCCTCCATAGAAACAGCTCGATTTGAGATAACACTTCCATTCGTTCAAATTTTGCAAACTTGAACGAGACAAGCCCAACCTCCCTCACCCTGGAAGACCAATCCATGGTCAGTGCCTTGTCTAAAGCTCCCAAGACATCAAATTTCCATTGGTCAATCCACGGAGTGCGGCCGAGCATATGCTGAAACAATGACTTTATCACCCAAGAAGACTCTAGTATCCTGTTCATGCATAAATAGTTCATTGGAGTAGCACCGAAATAGTCCCGAATGCGAATGATGCTATCTCTTGGATGCCCCCCATTTATTAGAGCTAGCAGCATGCTCAGATTAGGACTTTGAGCCAACGCAAGAACATGAAGTGAAGTCATTCCAAACCTATCCACCTTGCTAGTACCTGCTGACGGATTCGCATCCAAAATGTTTCTGAGTTTCTTCATTGTCTCTGCCAACGGATGGTAGGACTGGTAGTAACAAAGCTTGTGCAATGGAGAATCGTCGAAACGGTTCTTCAAGCTGCTCATAAGGTCTTCACCTCCGTCTACGAAGCTTGCAAACTTGGATCGCTCCCACCAAAACCGCTCTATTTCGCAATGCTCTGACGATGGAATCACCAAATTCACCAACGGAGTTGTCGACAAGCAGAGGTGGTTATCGAAAATATCTCTGCTACTAGAGGCTGGGATTTCCAACGATATCAACCTGTAGCATTCGTAAAAAGCGTTTTGTCCAATTCTGGTGACGCTTGTTGGGATCCTCATATGCGACAGGGTGATGCAACCCAAAAATGCAAACTCTTGAACTTCTATCACTGAGGAAGGAATATTAACATATCCTAGTGACTTGCAACCTGTAAACAAGTAAGAACTTAGAATCTCCAAGTTGGTTGATAACTTCACATGCTTGAGATTGAAACAGTCCGAGAATGCAGCTCTCCCAATCGTCGAAACTGTTGACGGGATGTCAAGAGTTTCAAGGGAACGGCAATTTGAAAATGAACTTTCTCCGATAGACTCGAGTCCCTGACAAAGATTCAAACAAGCTAGACAAGTACAGCTTTCGAACGCCTCTTTACCAATCGTAGAAACCGTCGACGGGATATCCAGCCTTTCAAGTGAACAGCACTTTGAAAATGACCTGTATCCGATAGACTGGAGTCCATGAGGAAGGCTCATAAAAGCTAGAGAAGAACAGTTTTCGAACGCCCGTTCACTAATCGTGATCACCGATGAAGGTATCTTGACAGTCACCAATAAATGGCAAGTCATTAGGAGGTGTGGTCCGATATCCTGAAGTCCCTCAGGGAGTTCAACATTCCGCAAACTTTTGCAATCAGAAAAGCATTCTTTGCCAAACTTTGTGGATAGAGAGCCAATAGTAACTCTCTGGAGACTGTCACAGGACTCGAACGCGCGATCCTCAACCACCAAACTCTTGATTGTATTGGGGAACACAACCGAACGATCTTCCAAATGAATAGTAGTACTACTGAATGATGGAGTTGACTTCGTCGAAAAGAACCGTACGCTCCTGAGATTCAGACATCGGCTAAATGCCCGCCGACCAATTCTGCTCAACGTATCGGGAAGTTGCACTGCTTTCAACACAAAGCAAAATTTGAATAACTCATCCGGAATTTCTTGGACGGAAGAATCGACTCGAAGATGAGTCAATTTATCCTCGCTGGGTATGTCCCTTCGGTTTGTTTCATTGGAATAAACAAAATAGTTCGTCTCGGATCCTTCCAATCTTCCTGAAAGATTCGTGTTACTTCTTCTCTGTCCTCCGTTTCCATCATCATTGATCGAAGGTACAGCTGCTGGTTTTCTGTTGTTGTCCTCATCGTCGTCGTTGTTGTCGTTCATCATTCTTCTCGATTGATAGCAACTACTACCTTTCTTTCGTCCATGCCCATGGACTTTTTATCATCCCTGATGGCTTCCTCCCACGGACTTGTGAGAGGAGGGAGAACGCATCCACGCTTCACACGAACAGTGATGGGGTGAGCAGTTGATGTTCTCATAGCAAGAAGAAGGACCCTCTAGTCGACACACTAAAAATTCACTCTCCTTGTGGCTGGCAGGCGCGGTGCTCCCTCTTGTTTTAAGACTGGAGGCAGTCAAACTAGTCGAAGAATGACACCTTGTTGGTGTGACTCTCCCAATTTTGGCGGAATGATTTGTGTCGACTATGATGTGAAACGGAGACAAGAGGTACGGCCACAAAGGACTTCAATCATTTTGACCTACTCCGTCTTTCGGGTCCTATTGTCAGTATTTGCTTTCTCATACACAAGCCAAAGATACAATTTCCTTTTTTGTAACGTTGCGAATTTCAGTGAGAAAAACTGCTGACTTGTTTCAGCATATTCTTTTTTTCTCTTTCTTCAAAAAAGACACCATGCGCTTTTTGAATAAGATATCGTTACTTCTCGCTTTGATTGCCATGGCGGCAATGATTCAAACCATCATGATTATAAAACATCCGGGGTCGGTAGAACACATTGTACCACCAGCAGCAGTAGCATCAATCGAACATTACATGGGTGGTACAACTACAACAACAACTACAACAAGTAGCAAAAAGACACTTCCGTTTCATAACCAACCACCAACATTGGTGAATTACACTCAAGATCAAGGATTTGATCCAATCGCAACTCCATATGTGACAAAGTCAGAAATTGCAGCCCAATACATGTCCTATTATGGCATTGCCGACAAACCGATTGTTTATGTCATTACACCAACCTATAGACGAAATACACAATTGGTCGATTTAGTAACATTGAGTCAAACGTTACAACATGATAAGGGTGTCTATTGGGTTGTCATTGAAGATGCCGAACAGGGAAGTAAACGAGTTCGTGATGTATTGGAACGTAGCGGAATGATGTTTGCCCATGGTAATATTAAATCATTGGATCGAAAAAAACATCCAAATGCACCTCGTGGTGTATTGCAACGGAACATGGGAATGGACCTTGTAGAAAGTATCGGTCTTCCAGGTGTCGTATACTTTGGTGATGATGATAATGGTTACGACAGTAAGTAAAGGGGAAATCTCTACCGTGGATCAAGGAAGATAATTTCGAAATGTTCCAAAACTAACATGTGTGCTGGGTTGCTGCAATTTCGTGGGGGGGTTTTGACGTGTATATATATATATTAGTTCGACTCATGGAAGGTATTCGATATACCAAGGGGGTTGGTATTTTTGGTGTCGGTTTTCGATCCCAAGCCTTGTATGCAAGATGCATGGTGGATCCCATAACGGGAAAAATTTCCGGTATGAGTAGCAAATGGTACAAACCGGGAGATAATATGGCCATGGATATGGCTGGATTTTGTGCCAACACAGAATTGATTTCCAAAACCAAGGCACGTTTTCGAAGCAATGCCAAACCGGGACGAATCGAACATGATTTTTTGAAACAGTTGGGTAAGAATCTTACAGAAATGGAACCATTGTTGGACAATTGTACGAAAATATATGCCTGGCATGTCCAGTCCAAAATATCGGTCGTCAATATACCCGAAAATGTTACCGATTGGGATCCACAATTTAAAAGCATACAACCTGGAGTATGATGATGATGATGATGATGATACTCTACTATTATATGCACAGCAGCAGGCATTCGAACGTTTTTTGGGTGGTGAAGACCCCTTTTTTGAAAAATGTCACTGCATGGGAAGTATCGAGAAAGAGCATTTTTTTCCCCCGCATTGTAAATTCGGCCATTGTTTCTCAATATACAGGGTCGCAGCATTGCAGCATTCCTACTAGTAGTAATAATAAGAGTTTTAATACTACTACTAGCCTAAAGTTCGATCACCCCGTCCACAATAGTCCACAATAGGTACTATACTAGGCTTTCTCGAAAAAATGACAAAAGTCCCCAATTCGCATGTCCTTTGAGTCCCACGAGTCAACTCCCACCACGACACACGTGCCCGCAAGGATATATTTTCCTCGCCGCATTGGATCTTGTTTTTGTCTTTGACCCATCCATTGACACTCTATCCATTGACATTCATCGCACCCCAGTTTTACCAGAGCAAAGAGAAAGTAGTGTTTCCCCCAAGAGTCTTTATCATTTTTACGCTTGTAGTGTGTTTTTGTGTCTTTTTTACTTTCCTCTTTTTTTGACACCATTTCGAACCTTTCACGATTTTCGATTGCTGCTGCTGCTACTGCTCCTAGCAAAGGAGGTGGAGGTGGTGCTACTGCTCCTAGCAAAGGAGGAGGAGGAGGTGGTGGTGGTCCGGCGATATATCATATTTCATCACCCAAAATAAAAAAAAAGACAATCCTAAAAAACAAGAAAAACAAAATCATAATGGGACAAGCAGCATCACAAACTTGGTCGGAGCAAGATCAAGAATTATGGAAGAAGGGTCAAAAGACTGATTTATTTACATTGATGGATACGGAATTACAAGAACTATTACAAATCAAACCAATGATATCATTGAATGAAATTCGTCAAGTGGGAATGACCATTCAAAAACAAAAACAAAAATCATCATCGAAATTATCATCCGAAGGGTATTATGCCCATGATGCCGATCGTCCCCAAACTCAATTGGCATTGCGATTGAATGGAATGAGCAAGGAACTATTGGCCAAACATCGTTTTCAATTGGTACCATCCCGTTTGAAGGAACCAGTCTTTTGGGAGGCTACCATTTTATTGTTACAGGAACGATTGGAACAATACAATGAACGTTGTCGATTGGAACAACAACAACGAGAAGGAGGAGGGGAACAAGAGACAGAAACGAACAACAACAACAACAACCATACAAAACAGAATACTATGGGCAAAGTTGTATCATCATCTTCTTCCTTTTCAATTTCAGATGATCAACAACGATTGGATGAAAGGGTCGAAAAATCATTAATCAGTCGATTGGCCTTGAAAGACTTTGAAATTTCCACCTTGAAAGAACAAGTTCAAGAATTGCAAAAACAGCTCCAATCCAATTCAATGTCTACACCACGAGCATTTGTAACAACAACAACAACATCAAAAGAAGCAACCACTGCCAACACGACAAATACTTCTTCCTTATCATCATCATCAGCAGCATCGGCAAATGATCATCATCACCATCATCATCATACGGGAGAATGGATCATGGATAAGGATAGTCAAGAATTTTTACAATATCCAGAAGAAATTAAAACGAATATGAGAAAAGAAAAACAACGTCGATTGGATCAAGTTCAAAAGGAAATGAAATTTATATTGGATTCGGATAACATTGAAGATACGAATGGACATTGGACGTGTTGTGGAGCCAATTCGTACCGAGCAGAATCCTGTCAGCAGCAACAACAGCAGCAGCAGTAGTAGCAGTAGTAGTGCCCAACAACAAAATGGGACGTCAATGAAGAATTACTACTAGTGTTAATAGTACAACAACTAGTGATAATAGCAATAGCAATAGAAATAGCAATGGAACTAACTTTTACTAGTAGTTGTTTGTCGAAGTGTTATATTGTTGTCACTAGTCTGATGATGACGATACAATGCGAGCATAGAAATATATATCTATATACTAGCATCCATTAGCATGCGCAAGCATGTATGTATTGGTATTTCTTTAGATGAAAACTCTCATATATACAAAGTATCTTATACGAGTAACAATGCATCGACCGCATCCATAAGGACAGCCGCGGTCGTTTGGGCCGACCAAAAGGCCAATAATGCTCCCGAACTGGCTTGTGGTTTGGCGAGGCCCCATTTGGATACTTTCAAACCTACGCCGACAAAACTAATGGGAAATAAAAATGCCTTGAAGGCTGTCTCTGCCATGTCATCTCCCTCCTTGACACTCAAGACACGTTCGGACGACAGGATGCGCCGGCCCGTAAATTCCACAATGGGGATACCATACCATAACAAAAAGATGATGGCACTGACAATATACGTCGCAATTTTCGTACGTTGTTCCATGGCCGAAAGACGAATTTTGCGTCGTTCATTGATTTCCGCCAAGGACTTTTCATCGGCGAGCAATTGTCGTTCCAATTTGGATGTTTCGACAAATGCTGATGGACCCTTATTGCGTGAGATTGTTACTTGTTTCTGTAATGTCTTGAGATCCAATTCTTGCTGGATCAATTTGGTTGGTTTACCCTTGTAACGGAGAAGGACCAAACGAAGGATGACTTCCCACATGGCACCCAAAACCAACAATAAGACAATATCATACGGTCGGACACCGCCCAATGGGATTTCTGGATGTGGAACGTAGCCCATTTGATTTGATTTGTATAAGAAAGAGAGAGAGGAGTTGCTAGATTTGTAGCAGAGCACCCTGTCAGTATTGAAACGAGTCGTTTCGCGAGCGAGAGCTATGATTATACACCACGGCATGGACAACATCCACTTCCCAACAAACAACGCCGCACTACTGTAAGGAATTTATTCATTTTGGGGAGCAGCAAGATTCCAAACTCCCTCAAAATTTCAGACCAAAGCGAGCGAGCCAGCACGCCAGAAAGATCCGAAAAGGAGAAACACATCAAAGCACGATGACGACCCACATCATGGCATTCTCATGGCTAAAATCTCTAGCATGACAATGCTGTCCGACACTTCTACCATGACGTGAAAGCAAAAAAAAAGAAGCAGCGCCGTCGTACATCAATTCAACGTGTATAGTAGCAGTAGCTTTTTGGACCCACGACGATTGGGGAAATACACTATCATGGATCGATTGAATGACTATAAGAAAAACAACAAAACAACATTCGAGAATGATTCCAGCATGGGATCGTCCTGTCCTGACCCAAGAGGGAATTTCAACGAACAAGCAAGGTGTGAAAACACAACAATAGATTGTGGCAGCATGCCAAAGGCACCACCACAACAACAACAAAAAGGAACCATCGCGGAAAGACATGAAAAGGATTATCTGAGGGAGGGAGTGCTACCTATATGCGATAGCAGATCATTCAAGGGTCCGTTGTTTTTGCCATGGAAGGAGCTCATGAAGGGGGGCCATTTGATGATTGGATCGTCCACCACGAGGCAAGCCACCAAACAAGAGGCTAGTACGCAAAACAAATGAGCTACTTTGATCTGTATGCCATCAGTCTTACACCAACAACGTGACACTAACATGCAATTTTTTTTTAAGTTTTATGCATTGGCTGTTGCAGTCCGCTGTTTGCATTGCCACATGTATTTTATATGCAAGAGCTGTCCTAGAGACCTCACGTTTCCATTGCCTCTCAATACTGGTGTGTGGTCCAACGGGGTGACCAGGCCATAGCCGACAGCTGTCAATTCAAAGGGGTGTACCCAATCTTAATGTCCGTGACACCCCGCCCGGGATAGAAGATGTTCGTATAGGGATCATATTTGGCTTGAACACCGCGGACAAATGTCCCGGCCGGAATGTTCAAGGTTTTCCACTCACCATTTGGGTCGTTAACCAGGGTCCATGTCTGACCCTGTGTGTTGGTGAACCGAAAGTCCACAATCCCCCAGTTGGAATATTGTTTGATCTCCACACGCACGATGGGAGGCTTGTTGCTAAAGCTGAAGTGTGGATACTTCAGATCTCCGCTTTGATCGTTGGTAGCCCAACCAAGGTGTGTCTCCACACCGTTCTGCACGTCAATGGGCCGGATGTTCACAACCGCACGTTGAGACGAAAACAGCAGATGAAAGGAACGCACGGCATGTCTTGAAACTTTCTGAGACTGCCAGGTTCCTGGGGCCAAATCATCATCGTACTGCGGACCTGTCCAAATGACTTCAGTGTTCGTGTGGACATATAGCGGGATCCTGATTCTACTCGCAAAAGGTTGGAGTGTCCCAACGTTGTCACGAGAAACATACAACGATCGTCCCTTGCTGATAATCTCAATCCCTGCCAACGGCACTATGACCTTCATTTCCCGAACACTGAATACCATCTCAAGGGGGGCCTGTACGGGAGGGAAATTGTCCACAGCTGGCACCCACATGTCCGAAAGAGAATACGTTGAATCTGGTCTCATCGGAACTACGAAACCAACCCTCTGACTTTGGCCCTCGGTTTCGCCCTCAAAAATCGTCCACTCCTTGCTTATCACATTTCCACGCAACTTAAGTTGGGGACGCAACTCCAAGAGTTTGGACGGCGGGTACGTGTTGAGGAAAACCCAATTGTTGAAACGAAGGATGACCTTGAGATTCTCAACGTTCTCGTAGAAATGGGTAGGTGGGACGTAAACAGACTTGAACCTTGAAGAGCTCATCAGGCCATGGTAGTATCCCAGCATCCTATGGCCACTACCCAGATTCATGTTTTGTTGGTATAGATTCTCAGCCAAAAACCCGTTTTGAAGTTTGACGACAAACGAAATGGCATATCGAATCATATCGCCGTTGTCAAGGAAGGATAGCGAAGACGGATCGCATTCCTGCATAGCTTTTTTCAAGAATGGTTCGTTGCCAACAGGAGGCGCAGCGAATGTAAACACTTTGGGACGCTCAAAATCGGAAAACTTGTGACGGATATCTCCGAGGCTGATCCATGCCAATGCACCACCCTGTAAGTACACGGTTGTGTTGAGATAAATTACTTAGTCAAAGTTCATCAATGCAACGAAAACATCAGGCTATCCTTACCAAGCTGTGACCAGTGATAGTAATCTGGTAGCCATCACCAAGATTGGTTTCGTCTTCCATGGTTTTCAACACTTCAGTCTTGATTGAGTCCCAAGCTGCTCTCGTGGAGTAGTTAGTATCGGGTACCTGATGTCCAATGTTCGAAAAGTAGCCGGGGATACTAGTCAACCCAATGTCTTTGTAGATCTCGTCCGTTCCTCGGAAGACCAACAGTAGTTTTTGAGGGGATTGTTAAGCAAATAAGCAAAGGTGTCGGTCGGCTTGTTCTCAAAATGTTTGCTTACCCTCCAAGCTCCACCCTCATAGTATTTGCGGATCGCATCCTCTTTGGAATAGGAATGCTCGCAAGCAAGCGCTGCGAACCTTACTTCATCCTTGTTGACATCATCGGGATCGTTCGTACTACTAGAACTATTCATGGTTGCCTTGTCAATCATGTAGAGCAAATCCATGTCAACACCCTGAGCAGGAACAGTGGGTCGAACAAGCTCTTCCCTGTCATCTTTTAGGGAAGGATCCATGGACGTGTTGTCTTCTTTCTTACAATCAGTCATGACTGTTTTTCTTCAGATTTCTTTTTATGTGATCACAATTCTGTTTGGTGATGAAATCAATCTTGTGCTGGGAACCAGGCACTTCTTACCAGTTCACTTTTTCGTTTCTACGGACCATGTTCTTGCTGCTCGAAGACCGGTTCAGGAACTGATAAGTTCATTCTGACACTATGCTGGATCAAGCTTGATTCGATTGTTCCTTGACGTGTTTCGTTCCTTGGAAAGTGGGATTGGCCACTGGTTCACTGTGAAAGTAAGGTAGAAGTGCCCATGCGTTCCTTCTTGCAATCCGTCGAGATCCTCTGCCTGAGCTCATGTGACTACATCCTGGGATAAGTGCATACACACATAAATGGAGCACTCGGCCAAGCAGGATTTGTTTTCTGCAATTCTCAGGGAACCAGCAGACCATTTCACTTTTTCTTTTCTACGGACCATGTACCGAACGAAGGCTTCTGTCTGTTGATGCTCGAAGACCGGTTCAGTTCCTGACAAAACAAGTTCATTCTGACACTTTGCTGGGTCAATCTTGATTTGATAGGTGCTCAATGGTACCTTTCTTTATGTGCTTCGTTCCTTGGTCAGCGGGACAAACTACTGGTTCACTCTAAAGTTAGGTACAAGTATTCATGTGTTCCGACTTGCAATCTGTCATGGGCCAAGCAGGATTTGATAGTTGCTTCATGGTACTTATATCTATGTGTTCGTTCCTCGGCCAGTGAGATGTTTCTTCTATTCGGGCTTATATTCTGTTTGGTGATTACGCTGGTTTCGTGTTTGAAGGTGGTACATCCTTGGAATAAAATTCTATAAGTGTCTATGCAAGAACGTTACATAACAACAAGGTAGAATTTGATCAAGTTTCTTCTTATGTATAATTATTATTTTCGACTGCACGAACATACACAGCATCGTTTCTGTGACTGGTCCAGTTTCTGACTGGCTACTAGTAAATGTAGAACAACCTTTTGAGTGGGAATTGATAGTTTGTTGATGGTACAACTGAATCTACATGAGCGTTTCTCTCGTTTCTCTATTATATAAAAACGACGTGGCTTGCGTTTTCTACTGACTAGAGAAGAAACTGCAACGGACAATTCTCTCGGAAGTGTCCGTAATCTGGAGACTCTGAATGATTGGGCACCATTTGTTCCCTTCTATCCTTTCCCATTTTGCCTTTCTCGCAACAGTATGGAAGTCCAGTCCTATCTCTTGCCAATTAAGATTACCAAGTACCCTTTATGGACATGCATTCCATGTTGAAACTCTGTCAAATTCTATCGTCATGTTCTGTCTATTCCAGGTGGTCATGAATCCAACCAACGGACATCGCTATCAGCTCGCTTGCGCGCGGACAAGGAAAATTGGCCTAGCTGTGGTAGAATTTGAACGAAAGTGCAGCTCCAAAGACGGTGACGAGGATGTTCGACTGTTCGTCTCTAACGTGTACAAAAACAGTCGATAGCTCAACACAAGAGAATAAACTATTATTTACACAAGACGATTTCAAATCAATCGTATAGTTTTCAAAGACATTCATAGATTCATACATAACAACAACAGAACTAAAGCTAGGTATACCATGAATGGACTACTAGATGGTTCAAGAGCGGTCGGAAGAAACCCCCAGGCATGCCGGTAGAGGGGAGTGTGTCATCCAGAGAGACGGATTCTTCACAGTTGGCCTCTTCCTCGACAATTCTAGTCATTCCAGCAGATGATCAGATGGAAGAGGAGGAACGAACAACACCATGAAACCACAATGACATCAACAACACCAACAGCAACTACTACACAATCGTTGTGGAATCATTTCTTTTGCTTTTTACCAGCCGATCTGATGGATGCTTTGTACAGTATGATCAATGTACGGTGTGGTCTCTCAACCAATGCACAGAACGCAAGCATCCACACACATTATTTTTTCGTAATGTCCCATTGATGTCCTAGCTCCATCATGTGACATCATCTAAATAAGAACGCGCATCATCAATAATATCATTCTCACTTATACCCATCAGCATTGCCAACCAGAATATTTGTCACAAATTGCATCCGTTGAGAATGGATTTTTATTAATAGCTCGTTTTTGACTTCCATTTCGACCTTGCTTACAATAGAACACGCTGAAAGCCTTTGTGTGTTGATGAAGCTCATTGATCCAATTTTGTGCATTCTCCAAGTCGCCATGATGGCTTGGCCTGCCATTGCTTCTACAGACTTTTTCCCTCTTCCACCAAACGAACACAACAATGAACAAGACGGAACAGATGGGTACAACTGTCCGTTGAAATGCTTGCACAACTCAAGCTGCACTGTTTTGTTACCCAATGATCCACCTATGTACGAGCATGAACTAAATAGCAGTGCTGGCTGGTACTGCAGCTGTCCATCTGGCTACTACGGAACCCTATGCGAAAACGAGGCTGAGCGATGTGGCGATAATTTCTGCTATAACGGATCAAAATGTCTTCAGCTTGGACTTGAAGAAGGATACGAGTATGTGTGCGACTGTGCACCTGCCTATTCAGAGCAACGCTATTGGTCGGGTGAGTTTTGTCAATATCCGAGCACCGTGTTCTGCACTGACGCTGGGGTCAATGGGAGACAATTCTGCACGAATGGAGGCATCTGCCCACCGAATGATCATGGCTCTTGTATCTGTCCCGATAATTTCACAGGTACGTTCGATTTTCTTGTGATCTGCTTGGCTGATACAATGAGACGATTCCTCTCAACAGTACAATTTTTGCCCCAAGGCCCACGATGTGCGTTTGAAATTGGAAAAGACGGGGATAGTTATGCAGGATGCAATCTTAGCTGTGAAAATGGAGGAACATGCCAAAAGGGACAGAAAGACCTTGGAACATACGGAAGATTCGCTTCTGAGTTATCCTCCTTGATAACTGAGACTCATCTGAATTTTGAGCATTGTGTATGCCCTCCAAGTTACTTTGGCATACGATGCGAATATGAAGTAGAGCTATGCAAGGAAAGCGAATTCTGTCTCCATGGAGGAGCGTGCGAGGCAAACGACGAAGGGTACGTCTAAACATGTGTGTCAAAGCTCAGACGATGGAGCGTTCTAACGAAGATTTTGTTTGCGAGAAGAGTGCCTCGTTGTGTGTGCCCCCCTGGATATGAGGGAGATCACTGTGAATCAATGTCGATATCGGACACGGGAAAGCAAGACAAGAGAATCTTGAACAACTGGCTTTTTATCAGTTGTATATTTGTTGGATGTATTGTTTGCGTCCTACTTTACAGGAGCAGATTGAAAGAACTCATCAGAACTTCATCTGAGAATTCAGTACCAGACAAGATCTCTAACGTCGAAGATTCCGGTAGATGCATTGGCATGAGTATTATCTAGTTCAATGAATGACGAGTCGAAAACGGTTGATTTAGGCTTTACAGGAGCAGATTAAAAGAACTCGTCAGAACTTCATCTGGGAATTCATTACCGGACAAGATCTCTAACGTCGAAGATTCCGGTAGATGCATTGGCATGAGTATAATCTAGTTCAATGAATGACCAGTCTAAAAGTTGATTCAGGCATTACAGGAGCAGATTGAAAGAACTCATCAGAACTTCATGTGAGAATTCAGTACCGGACAAGATCTCTTAGGTCGAAGATCCCGGTAGATGCATTGGCATGAGTATTATCTAGTTCAATGAATGTAAACGATTGATTTAGGCATACTGGCAGTCATTGAAAGAATACATACTACTATAGGCCTGGCCATTGTCCCAGCACACTGCTTTTAGACGTTATTCTGTCTACTCCAGGTGGTCATGACTGCAAGCCAGCACGTCGCCGACATCCAACCAACGGACGTCACTATCAGCCCGCTTGCGCGCGGACAAGAAAAATTGGCCTAGCTGTGGTAGAATTTGAACGAAACCCAGGAACCACCATGGTGCAGCTCGAAAGAAGGTGACGAGGATGTTCGACTGTTCGACTCTAACGTATGCACACGCACACAAAAACAGTCGATAGCTCAACACAAGAGAATACACTCCATTATTTACACAAGACGATTTGAAATCAATCGTATTGTTTTGAAAGACTCATAGATTCATACATAACAACAACAGAACTAAAGCTAGTAGGTATACCATGAAATGGACTACTAGATGGTTTAAGAGCAGTCGGAAGAAACCACCAGGCTTGCCGGCAGAGGGGAGTGTGTCATCCGGAGAGACGGATTCTTCACAGTTGTCCTCTCCCTCGACAATTCGAGTCATTCCAGCAGATGATCAGATGGAAGAGGAGGAAAACGAACAACATGAAACCACAATGACATCAACAACACCAACAGCAACTACTACACAATCGTTTTGGAATCACTTTTTTTGCTTCTTACCAGCCGATCTGATGGATGCAGAGGAAGAAATCAGAATACGACGTCAAAAGAGGCAGATCAAAGCGCTACCAGAAATTGAATGTGTCTATGACGATGTGAATCCAACAGACCACGATTCCACTGCCACTACTACTACAGAATCCGAAGAAAGTTGTTGCAAGTGCTGCTGCAATGGTACATACGGATTGCCACCCCTCAACCCAACAAGAGATTGGCCTCAAGCTCCGTTGTTATTTCGACCAAAACCCAACAGTGGAACCAAAATCATTGGAATTCGACGAGATAAGGATGATACTGAATATCTTTGGAAACCAGGTATGGAACGACCCTGGTGGCAGACTCTTCAAGAAGAATGGGGAAAAAACGAAAGCGGAACCTCCTCAACACGATTCGAAACGCCCGTGGCGCCCTTTTGTGAATGTTGTGTGATATTGCCAATTAACAATGGGAATGAAGCCAAGGGAGAATCGTTAGTTGCCGATTTTGAATCCAGTGTGTTTCGGGGTAGTCTGTTGTTGAGATTGCGCCATGCCGAAGGCACGACGAAGGAACCATCGGACGATACAAAGGGATTCTTTGCGGGCGTCCCCTTTCGGTACCAAGCGACCATTCGGGGGACATTTTTAGAAAATTTACCATGGACAGAACTCATGACGGGGACTCGATTGGATCGTCCACCCGGCAAGACACCACCCAAATGGCTCATGTGGACAGCACTCAAAGTTGGTACGCAACGAAAGGACTATTGTCCCTGTATGCATCGTGAAGCACATCAATCTTACACATGGTCATTCTTGTTTGCAGTTCATTTTTTTGCACCACAGTTGCAGACTCGTCTGGATTGCGAGAGGCCCTACTCGATATCCCCACTCGGCAGTGCACCACGAACCGTGACGGTCACGGATGGGAAACCGTCGGATTTCTTGGGAGACGATCGAGAGGAACCTACGACACCAGAACAATCCTTGACGGGGACCGCCTATCCCATTAAGGATGCACTGGAACGGGCGAGAGCACGAAAGAAACATTTCGACAAACTGTTTGGAGCCAAGAATAAGAAGGATGTGTTGATGACGGGAGATAAGACATATACCTTTCAATTCCTACAGCACTTGTTTGACTACAAGACAACATCAATTGACCTCGGTAGTTTTCACCATGATTTGAACGATCTGTTGGATGGACAGCCTCTCCAACTCATGGCCGAACATGGAGACACCGTTTTGTGGGACTTTGAAATCTGGAACGAGATTCTTCTCAACGATGCCAAGAAGCATATGACTTGAGTGGCCCACAAGCTACTTTTCTCAACGATGCCAAGAAGGATATGCCATTATTGTCCCACAAGCTACTAGCTAGTTAGCTTAAGTTCATTCAAGAATAAAGAGTGGCAAAAAGCTAGTTGGTTTTAAAATAGCCGAAAAATTGTGTATTCTATGTATTGCTTGTCAATGCGCAAAAAGGTTTTTAGGTATGGGCCGGAGCACACGGCAGCTCCTCCATATCAAAAATAGTTGTCAAGAAAAAGTTTCTCTGGAAAATTCTTTGTTTCGACCGCCTTGTTACCCCAACGAGCATTGCGGCCGCTCTCTTGTATGGACACTGTGTTCATCAAGTCTAAATATGATCTCTTTCTTCTTGGTGATTTCTTTCTTCGTGGAAGTGAGAGCATCGAATCCGCCACGGTGCGGTTCCGGATCTTTGCAGAAGCCATCTGTGGCAATGGGGCCACACCAAGTGCTGGAGACAAAATGGAGAGAACATTGGGAATTGGCTTAGGACTTCCTGCTGCCCACCGATCCAACGGACAATCGGATATTGTTTTTTGATATAGAACCCGAAGACAACGACTTCGGCGCTTCCGTGACCTGTGAGTTTCCTTCACATTGTCGTCTTGAATGGACACGCTTTTAATTCCATTGTCTTGCATCAGTTGGCCAAGAAATTCTGAAAGCGCCGTCATGGTAAAGGAGCTTATGAAGCCATTGATAGGATCTTATGATTAATGAGACCATTGAAAAAGTGGACAACTTTGACTGGGGTTGGATTATCTGAATTTTCACGGGGGCGGATTTGTTAGAATAAGATGTGAGGCTTGTGTCATCCAACACACTGCGCTTCAGGATTTATTGTCCCTTCTGGATCCTTCTGGATACTTGAAGAAACCAAGACACTTTGTATCTGGTGAAAGATTATTGATAAATCCGTCTTTCCGCCGTAGGTTAAGGTTGCCTGGCCTTGTATGTAGAATCCCATCGAGTTTCTATTTGTCTTTGTAGATTTATTACGTTGAGCTTGCATCTTCTAAGAGCTGGCCGGAAGTTGTGTGTTGAAAGAAACGTAAGAGGTACTGATGTTCCGAGAAACGATAAAAGATCTTCCGCCAATCTCCATCCTTTTGTCACAGCCAAGTCCTAGGCTAGAAGCAGTCTTCGATCTTGAGGCTCCTCTGCAGTCTCAAGGAGGCCAATATCGGTTTTCACCTTCCTAAGGCATGCAGTGCAGTTGTATTTGTCTACATTCCAAGTCATAGTACAATTCCACCTAAAGCATTGATTTGTATTGTTATTCGAAGTTGTTATCTTGTTCTCATCAAAATTGTGGTGTGGTGTTCAATCAAGAACCATGAAGCCGGAGCTTTTATAGCATACTCGGCAAAATCGTAGCGGCATAGTATCTGTCTCGAGCCTATCGGCGACTCGGGGCAGCTGTCCGGTGTTTTCCCTGATGAATACTAGTCATTTCTCTCTATTGGTTGACATGTTTGCATCATTTGGACTGAGAATGCTGCGTTTCTGGATGGACAACAGAGTTCACTCGATCTTCGGTTGTTGTCTGAGCTCGGTTTAAAGTTGGCTAATGACTCGAAGCTCTGCCTTCTTGAAGGAATTTTGGGAGCAGCAACTTGGACGTTAGAATCCTCAGACTCGAAACGACGAGCCGCCTTCTGAACCTTCGGTGAATTCCTGCTCTTCAGATATCTTCTTGTTTGTTGCATGGATGGTTCCATCGAACATGCATCATCCCGAACAATCGCGAATTGCTCTGCGTTGTTTTCTTGTAACAAATTGGCAAAATAGGCTTCAAGAGACATTTTTTTGGTGTTTGATCAATTGCTCAGTTTATGATCCAATTGTTGGCCTGGTCAAGGCAAAAAGGAACTGGATACCGGTTCGCAAGAAGGCCCTATGCGAATCCTGATTGTTACTAAGTGTGAACGTAAAACGGGAACGGATGGCGCAAAGCTAACTTTCGTTGCTACTTAGACACGCTTGGCCACTGACCAACACTGCAAATGCGACATTAATTGGAGAATTTGGAGGAGCTTTTCGAGCACTGCTCTTACATTCTCGAGATATCTCAAACCGTTGTTGCGTTTTTCCTTGCAAGTTGAGCCGTAACAGATTACATGCACAATCAGTATTCCTGCTCACTGATGGAGAAAGCCACTGGTCGAACAATCCATAAATGGCATGACCTAGTGTGTTTCCACGTTCTTTTGCCAGATGGTGACAGCAGATGTTCATGGACTTGTGTTTAAGAAAAGAGAACAAGAAGAATCCCTACAAGATCACTGGCAAGTGTGAAAGGCCTGGGGAACAGATATTGACGTGTCCTTATAGTCGATAGTTGTGCCAGAAGAGTGAAAGGCCTGGGGAACAAAAATTGGCAGGTCTTGATTCCTTCTCCCTACATGCTTTTAACTAATAGGCCCGACAAATTTCTTTGAATCTGTGTCTTTTCTCGCCACGTCGCTTGGGGAGAGTTTACCCTTTCGCTAAGAAAACCATATCGGAGTCTATGCAAGACAGAGGACGCCAAACCGAACTCCGAGCATTTTGCCCTTCGTGAGATGTGTTCCAGTGATGGTAAGGTATGTCCAAGCCGTCTTTCTTCAAGATGACAGCATGGCCTATCGAAAGAAGATTCTCTGTGAAACAAGTGAGATATTGGATGCATCACAACAGCAAGGCGATTTTTGGTAGAATTCCCTCTCCACCTGGCAACCACAACTACATTTGTTCCAGTGATGGCAAGACCGACTAGTCTTTCTTCAAGATGACAGCATGACCCATCGAAAGGAAATTACCTGTGACAGAAGTGAGATTTGAGACATCAATTGGATGCATCATGACATGAAGGCGATTTTTGGTAGAATTCCCATTCCATAGCTACCCTTCGGATGATTTTCTTATTCCAGCTGCTTTGAAGGATTCCCGCTGCCATGTCTCTCCCTGAAGAGCACTGAAGGATCCCCGAACTCGTCATTGGTCATTTTTGATCTGAGTATTACTGGCAAACAGGAAAGTGGCAAGTCCTGTAACGAGCTCTATGAATAGTGAAGGACATCAGTCGGGCGTTGAAGGTTTTCAACGAAGAAACTAGTAGAGAAGAGTTTTGGACTAGAAAACCAGCATAGCCATGCTGCAAGATTTGCATTCTTCGTCAGATGATTGCTGGAGCCGAACAGTCTACCGAGGCTGCCAATGTAGAGGAACTATAAGAGCCTTCTGACCTGAAATTTCCACCAGTTCTCGTGCTAATATGAACGATCTATGAGCCTTCTCCCTTTGACATTTTCCACCAGTTGGCGTGTTATTAATAGGAAGGACCTATAAGAGCCTTCTCACTTTGACGTCATCCACCAGTTCACGTGTCGAGAATCAAAGGTAGGAACATTTCGTAGCTTCTGCAAGAGCCGAGACTCGTTACTAGAGCATTTAATAGTTGTATAGTTTGACACTTCTCATAACTTTATCTTGCGACAAGGACAAACGACGACAGCCACTTGATACCACGATCACCTAGTCCAACAGGCCCGCACCCATGGCTCCTACGCGATCCTTTCAAAATGAGCATTCGATCCTCCTTCCTCCCTTTTTTACTGTATATGAATTCTGAAGTGGGAGAGACTCATCCGAGAGCCTTCCCCAGAAACCTGAAGGGGTTATGCCGATTGCACTGTGCTTTCAACGTTGACTGTGAAGTCCCCATCATCGTCATCGGCCCAAGCACCATGGACCGCAATAGGCATTATTGTGGTAATTTCAATGTAATAAAATACTTTGTTTTTTCCCCGACTTTGCTGTTTCAGATGAAAGGCTAGATTATCATGAGTCGTGGTGGCTTGCTGAAGGACTTTTCGTAGATCCTTCTGAGCCTTCTGCCTTAGTTTTTGCTCCGTTTTGAACAAAAAGAGGACAAATAAGATATTGGCTGCAATGAGAATACTAAGCTGTATGACAGATGGCTTCTCTTCTCTCAAGACTGTTAATGACGCAACAATGATAATAACATAGACCAGCATGAACAGGAATGCAATGATCTGGTAAGAGAAAAACTAAAATAATGAGCTGAATTTCGTTTCAGTTGTCAAAAGAACATGCTTCCTTCCTTCATTCGTACCTTGCCACCCTGTTGGAATCTCTGTGCCGGCTTCACAGTAGCGTCAATTTCGTTGACAAATGTCTGCCAATCCTCTAAGGACATGTAATCCATCAATCCCCTTGGCCTGTGCCGATCATAGTGATATTGTGGATTCCAGAATGAATTGCCTTCAAACCCAATCTGAGCTGCGACAGATGATGACATGTTCAGGTCAAAGAAAACAGAAGATCAGCAGCAAATGAATAGAAGGATAGGTATAGTCAACGAAAGCAAAGGAGGCTGTTCCAAAAAGAGCTGACGGCACTTCCGTGTTGTTTCGCTTCTTTCGTCAACTTTTCTGACATTGGTTCTGAACTTGCTTGCTGTTGTGTATGTTCGAAAGATACGACAGGCTGGCGTCATCGTTCGAAATTTGCAACGCACATCTGATCGATGACTACTGCGACTACCATACGATGATTACTTAGACTGAGAAATGCACCTCGACCAATGTTGGATGCAATCAGCGTTGATTTTTATCTCCATTGACTCTGGGAACTACATGGTCATGAACTTGCCCCTGTGATACCGCTAAACCATGTCGTGTTTCTTCCACAGAGAATAATACAGCAATTGTCTGCAAGTATGTTACTCCATTGATGATGAGAAAGTTTCCAATCAAAAGGTCTCGAAGAAGGCGGAAGATATGGCGTTGCATCGCTACTTTCTGCGCCTTCCTTGTCGCAGCATTTGTTTGGACCGTACCTTTCTTTATGGTGCACCATTCGGAAATTGGCACAGGACAGTCTTCACAATTACAGTCGCAATTCGATCAATCCTTGGACCTACTGGCTCTGTCTTCTGATTCGGTTTCTCTACCCATCATTGCCTACCTCGAACCACCCTTGAATGCAACCATCCCTGGCACAGCAAGTCGAGGTGATCCAGACGACCCCAAAGACAAGGGGACTCCACCAAAGTATTATGAACCATTGCCACTCCGTCACCCCAAGAATTTGAGAAAGGTTGTGTATTCTCAGATTACGCACTGCCATCAAATTCCGGCAACCTTGCCAGTGGGCAGAAGACGACGCAATTCGTCTGATGAGGATGCGTGGAACATTGGAGACGATCCGCTTCCGGAAAACTACACAGAAGAAGAGTTGCTGTTCTGTCCGGTCGATTATGATCCTTTTTTACCATGGATTCATGATTTGTTTTTGGATTTGGATGGCGAAAGGGTCCAGTTTGTCGCACAGAACAAACGACGATGCAAAACGGGAAAGAAGTATGGAGATATACTCGAGCATATGCAGCCACAAGTGGCGTTGCTCCAGCCAGTTTCCGTACAACGAATATCGGAAGAGGACGCTCGTCGAATAGCACCGGATTTACAGGGATCCCCCGAAGAAGCACCACGATACCGCTTGTCAACCTATCAGGATGCCAGTGAGGATGGAAAGTTCACACGGTTCATTTGCAAGTTCCACACCTCATCTGGCACCCACCTCGGAGAAACCCTGTCGGTATATCCCTTTAATTACGAGCTAGCAGCATATCGCAAAACAAACACCGACTTCGGATTGCTTACTAGCAAAGGCAAAGACAATACAAAGTTCTGGACATCAACCTTGCTCTTCTCCTGTCCCTTACCCCCAAAAGCAAAGACGCTGGCGGCTGCAGCAATGACAACACACAAGGATAAGCCCATGTTTCATGTAGACGTCATTCCAATTCGAACACCACCTCGATTTTCTGCCTCAAGTATGGATGTGGGTCATTATTTTCCGAAGGAAATGGTTGGAGACGAACATGTTGGAAGCTTCGACCCAGCTCGGGCGTGGGGAAATAATCATGTCCTACCACCAGTTGGGAACAGTGGAAGGTGGGAGAATCTGCCCATTTGTCCTGTTTCATCTTCCACTCCAGCCCTTCCCTTGGCTGAAAAGGAGACGGCCAAGCCTCATTTGCTATCTGCATGTTTGTGGGCCTCGGCTGCGTACCAAACTCGCGGGACTGACAAAAATCCGCTGTCGGATACCACCTTACGGCTTTTGGAATGGATTGAATTTCATCTGCTGGTTGGTTTTGATCATATCTACGTCTATGACAACTCAGACGACGAGACCAACAATTTGAAAGCTGTCACTGACCTTTTTCCGTCGACACAAGTCACTTGGATTGACTGGCCCCATGTCGTCTGCAACAACAATGTAGGTCGGACATGCCCGAAAGGAGTGCGACATATTGTGTTTTTGAAAGAATTCTTGTTCTCACCATGGACGTATTTGTAGATCCCAGCGCATGACAATACGGGTGAACGCTCCAGTCAGTATGCAGCGGAGAATTCCTGTCGAACCAGGTATGCTCCCCTTACTGAATGGATCGCCGCTTTTGATACAGATGAATACTTGGTTCCTATGGGAGAGCATACTAATCTGCGAACTGTACTTGAGCAAGCAAATAGTGCGAATATTCTGTCCTTTCGAAGCTCCCGCGGGAAACTTCTATTGTCGGCAACCGAGTAAGTATACATGTCTGTTGATCGCTGTGTCTTTTCTTTTTCGAACTTATTCTAATCGCACTCTTGTTGCTGACGAAAGAGAGCAACGATTGGGTCGAACCAAACTATCGAATGTAACATTTTTGGAAGCGTACAACTGTGATGGATCTGAGACGCCACGACCAAAGTGGTCGGAGCGCGCACGGAAACAACTGTATCGTCCAGATTATGTCCCCTACCACTTTGTACATTATGCTGCGGTTACAAAGGGTTTGATGGCCATTCCAAGCGGGGGCGAGAAGTGGAGCCGAAGCTTTATGGAAAGTAGCACGTCAGAGCGAACAACGGATGAGATTCACGAAGCAATGATGATTCATGCCAAGTCAATTACACAAGGCCATACTATGTCATGGGAAAGCAGGTGCGCCATTGATGGCAAACGAAAACGGGCGGGTTGCTATGTTGGCTTCCCTTGGCCAAGCAATACCAAGTCAAGAACTGACAACTACGATCCAGATACGAAAATGGAATACAATTGCTTCAAGAACGCCAAGGTGGACTCGTATTGGATTCCTCGTCTGACTCAGGCTTTGGAGGCACGAAGAAAGAAAGCAAACTTCTGAGCACCGGACGACACTAAGGTCTCTAGTAGTTGGAACCATCAGTAGTGGTTCTTTGTAATCGATTCACTCTCTCTGTAGTAGCTCTTGTGGCTTTCGGATGATGAGACCTTGTTCTACACCTTCCTGGACTCGTACTAGTCCTGATCCGCCAGATTGTCCGTTAGATGTCCGATACCACTAGCCAAAATCGAACACTATATGTATAGAAACCTCAATTCAATGACAAGAAGATCCAACATACCAATCACTCGTGTTCTTCTTGGATACCCAGTCCCCCAACCTTCAAACTGTGAATACCGCAACATCAAAGAAGATAGGAAAGATCTGAACAATTCAATAAGAAATGTCATCTGCCGCGTTTGTTGTTTCCAATTCGATTCGAAACAGACCTGGTCAGCAAAGCCTTGCAAGACTCCGAAATGGAATCCAAGACCGACTGCTACAGGAATCAATCGTTGATACAGGTAAGAGAGGCTCTTGTCTGTGTCGATTTCCTATGAGTATCAAAGCTAAAATTCGAGCTGATTTTTTTATGACGGAAGTCGCTGCTGATGCGGGAACAGTGATGGGCCAATTGAATTCTTCTCCTGATGTTTTTGAACCCAAACTGGACTTTCCAGCGTTCTCAACATTCTTAATCATCTCCGTCGTATTCACAGCCCTGATAGTAAGAACAAGCCAGGTAGAGGGCGGGGTGCAGGAACGGAAACGAGCGCTTGCAAAACTGCGGGAGGTAAAATCAAAGGAACTCGCAGGTGACCATAGTATAGACGAAACAGCTGTCGATAATGCGCTAGAGGAATACGAGAAAGCTGTCCGCGAGGAAGAAAAGCTTCGTGATATCATTCCTGGAGTTGTTAGGATTGTACCCCCGAGTTCAGCTGATAAGAAAGAAGAGGAGGCAAGGGCTGTTGCGCAGCGATTTCTTGGGAATGACTTTGATATAGGGACATCCAAACGAGAAGAGGTAGAGAATCGAAATGTTCCAACTCTTGCTCTTGTGGCCGTACTCGCCTTGTTCATATTTCAAGGCGCCGTCTTCTTTATGGCGTACGATGATCTGATGGCAGGTAGCTCGATGACGGGTGGAATGTAGTGCGAATACTATGCCGGTAGAAACATCCATGCTAATGGCGTGCTAATAGCATTCTCATTCTGTTTATTCTATCGTTTCTTTAGCCCAAATGGCAGGCCATTCCTATCCAGACCTCTCGTTGGGCGTGTGAAGCGAAAACCAGTCTGTACCATATGCCGTACAATCTTGGCAGTATTGAAGCTGTCCACTAACCCATTGTGTGCCCTACCACTCCATTCTGCGCCCACTGACTCCACACATTTACGGAGACCCCCCCTTGGCTCTCGACCGTAATGCTTCTTGAACATGGAATCATGCTTTAAGTTGATCCACCGGTCGAAACACAATGGCAATTTGTGGCCTTTGAAATCCAGCTCTTGTCTCAGAGTTCCCATGATGTCGACATCGCCCCAGGTTGCAAAACACCAATTCCCTTTCCGTACCCCGCTGTCATCCACAAGTTCAAGGGACTTGAGCCATTGGACGAATTCACGAATGGCAATATGGATTGATGGGGCATCATTCACATCGTCTTGCGTGATCCCCGTTAGGTCGATGGAAAACTGGGTCAAAATGGGATTCAGAGTCGGTCGTACAAATGTGTCGAATGCAGATATGGCAAATGCATCAGCATTGACTACTCTGTTTGAAAAGCAGGGTATAGAAAGGTCCACTGGGAGCGCAATTGGACTCTGCCGTTCTACCACTGTTGAAAAACTATTTTGTTTAACCCACTTCCTATCCTCAAGCTTCATAATCACAGCTGGAAATTGGGTAATCTCTGCAATTGGAAGCATTTTCGCCTTGTTATCCGCCGTCCATTCAAAATCCATCACGACAATGTAGTCCAATAGTGGCGGAGGTGCGTCCAACCCCTTGTGTCGTTTTCGAGGACCTTGGACGTCGCGCTTGGAAGGGGCTCTCAAACTGCCCCATCCGGTTGATGGAGATTCCGAAGAGACTAACTGTTTCGAAGACTTGGTCACCTGTTTCCGATTAGGATGCTTGACACAGCCTTTAATTTTTACGGGTGTACGAGAAGACCCACATAATTCACAGGAAAGATATAATTGTTTGTCTTTGCCGACATGCTCCAAGGTGCAAGACGTGCAAGTCCAGGAAGTTTTGTTCTGCTTCGACTGAAAAGTGGCTCTCGTCTGGCAGAGCGCTTCGTCTACAACTCTGATCATCGAAGGGCCTATCTTCTACAGGATTCTTCTCCCATTCTCGTGTTGTCATTGCCAGGGCATACCACTCGTCTATTTTTCTGGCATTGTCAATCTCGTTTTGGGCTTGTTCTGTACGCGAGTTCCTCTTGTCGGAAGCAAACTTTGGACATAATATAGTTCTTAACGTCCAACAACAACTGGGATTTTGAGTGCGCGTAGGATACGCCCGACGAACGGAATGAACCGCGCTGATGTTCACTTCAAACCCAAGGCAACCCAAGGCTGCCATGTCTTACTTATACCATCCATATCCATTCAAGCTTACATCCAACTGCTCGCATCAACAGACCAGATGTGTAGGGAAGAGTTGAGAACGTTATGAGATCTTGCGTGGTCTGCCAGAGTAAACAGCATTGCGTGCCTTCAACGATTGCATCAATTGAACTCTCGTCCCTTTATCTTCCGTCAGCAAGCCAAGTCAATTATGCAATGGCCTCGCATGGTGGACGCAGTCAACAGTGCCGATGAGGATGTTGCCAACTTATTAGTTCCAGTTCTCTTCCATCAACCTGAGGTTTCTGGTTCTGGAATGAAGTACTTTCAAATGCCAAAAAAGCAGAATGAGCTAAGACGGATAAAATTGTCATTCGAGCTGGCTACGAGCACATGAAACCACAAATCCAGCATTCTCTTTTCTGCATGGACCAAGAAAAGGCTGGCATCATAACATCAGGGGTTGGCAACACGGTCTACGGCATATTGTTGATTCGAGAACTGGATAGGGGATCGAGTCTATCTTTTTTCTTGGGATGCAGACGTGAAGAAAAGTTCGGCCTTGCCTGTCTGACTTCTAACATGCATAGTTGATCAGCGGGGTCTTGGGTCAGCACCAAGTTTGGCTATGGCGGACGAACGCCTTACTGTAGTCCAAGATCCAAAGATGAATGATTTCACTGAATGATTTGACTGTTGCTATAAATATCGGTTTTTTCGGTCGGCTGGTAGTCATTCTATCATGCTGCCACGTTTTCATTGTCCATTGGAAACGAAAAACAAGCCATACGGACCGAGATCTTTTCCTCCCGTTGTGGAGGTTTGATGAGGCATTGAACGCGTCCCAGCATCTTGATTTTAGGTCTGCTGTTTCCTGCAACCGTCTATACTATAAACTTAAGTATAGCGGTTGTATCCGAGGTTGGCTGGTAAAACGAGTTTTCTGACATCTTGGACTTTGTCCTTCCCGAAGTTTCAGTGGTGCGTTACGCTGGCAACGATCCAGAACATCTCATGAACGAAGCTTGTCAGCCGCATACGAAACCTGTTCTTAGTTTTGGTCTCATTCAATCAACTTCCCATCCTACGGTGCAAGCACAGAAAACGACGGCTTCAGGAAAAGGACGATTATCTTTGGGTAGATACTTCAGTGGTGTAGCGAAAAGTTGGTTGAGATTATTGTTAAGAATCTGTCTATATGGATTGTCTGGAAGTCGTAGTCTGGTAACTTCGTTGTCATTGGAAGTTGTTTCGTGAGTTTACGTCAGTTCTAGTTCCATCACCAGTAAATGATCGAGTGACTCGCAATCCTTTGTCTGTGTAATAATCAATCTTTTCTTCGTTCCACCAGCCGGCTTCGCTTGTTGATGAGTCACGCCACGCTTGCTCTTGTTGGTTAGCATCCAAGCTAGCCGGTTGGCTCGGTGCACTAGTATTGGCACCATTGTTGTCCTGTGTAATTGGATAGGTGTCGGAAGGGGGTGAAAAAGATGCACGGTTTGACGTTGCAACATTCTGCTGGCCAAATGGTGAATAGCTAGATGCAGGCATAGAGGCAGCAGTATTTACAGAACTCCCAGTAAATGAACGGGTGGCGCGATTCCCTAGTGTGGTATAGAAATCAAGCTTTTCTTCTGTCCACCAATCACCCTGGGACGGTGTTTTCTCCCTCCATCGTTGCTCTTCGGTTGCAGTGTCGAGGGGGGCTCTTTTGGTCTCTGAAGGTAGCGAGAATGATGCTCGGGAGGATTTTCCATCAGTATTCTGTTGTTGACCGAAAGGCGAATAACTTGATGCTGGAGCAAGGGGTGCGGACATGGATGATCCCGCAAACGATCGCTTCTCGCGGCGACCCAATGTGGTGTAATAGTCTACTTTTTCTTCCGTCCACCAGTCACCTTGTTGTGGACTAGATTCACGCCACTGCTGCTCACCAGTTGCGGTGTCAATAGATTTCCGGTCATCGGTCGAAGAGGGTCTGGCAGGTATAAAGCTCTCAGCAGATGTAGAGAGCCTACCCGGTGTTGAGAATGGTGGGGGGTCCATTTCGCCATAATTCGATGGCAGAGCCTTCTTTCGTGAACTATCATTCGACCAATCTGGATTGGTTGTATCTGAAACAACGTTGCCTCCAGCCCCGACACCAAAGGGTGAAGGAGTTTTGTTTGGCGGCTTTGGATTCGAATTAATGGGTAGTTCACTGTTTGTAGTTGTGGTTGACGGAGACGATGACGTGCTGGGACTTCTTCCAAATGGCGAGCCAGTTGATGGTACTGCAGGCGAGGTTGAGCTGATAGATGATGACAACGTCGAAGTCTGCCCGTTTCCAAACGGAGAAGAATTGGCCATCTGATTGCTGGCTGCAGGGGCCGTGGTTGCTTTCTGCTTGCCTTGATCGAGTGGCGCTTTTTGAGTTGATTCAAAGCTTGGCACAGTTGAATCCGTACTACTGCCACTGTCACTGTCTTTCTGTCTACCGAAACCTGTGCTGGATGCCGAATTGAAAGGAGAATTGGATGATCCGTTTGGCAGACCAAAATCCGGTTTGGTTGCTCCCTTGCTGCTACCACTGAACGACCCGACCCCTTTGCTGGCTGCCGACGCCGGGCTAGCTGACGAAGAAAAAGGTAGTCCATTTGATCCTCTCGAACTAAAACTTGACATACTGGTTCCTTTGCTACCGTCATTCATTGCACCCAAACCTTTGCTTGACTCTGCAGATGCTGTTGAAGAATTGCTCGATTCCATCGGTGAAGAAAATCCTGATTGTGCCGTCCCCTTGCTGCTGCCACTAAAAGGCCCGAAGCCAGTGCTCGCTGTTTGTGCCTTGCTACTCGAGGTGGAAAACAGCGAATCACTAGATCCTCTAGAATCCAAACCTGGGGCAGCCGCTCCTTTGCTACTGCCATTTGAGGCACCAAAGCCCTTGCTGGAATCTGTGAATGATGTTGAAGGCGTAAACGGAGAACTCGTTGATCCTTTTGGTGAACCAAAACTCGACTTTGCTGTTCCCTTGTTACTTCCACTGAACGGCGCAAAGCCTTTGCTGGCCACCGACGCCAAGGTAGCGGACGTAGGAAACGGCGAACCATTTGATTCTTTCGAACCAAAACTTGACGTACTGGTTCCTTCGCTACCACCATCAGAGGTACCAATACCTTTGCCTGAATCTGTCGATGCTGTTGAAGCCGTTAACGGAGAATTGCTCGATTCTTTCGGTGAACGAAAATCTGATTTTGCTGTCCCCTTGCTGGTACCACTGAAAGGGCCGAAGCCTTTGCTAGCCGCCTGTGATTTGCCACTCGAGGTGGAGAATTGTGAATCACTAGAAACTCTCGAATCCAAACCTGGCTTGCTACTGCCATTTGAGGCACCAAAGCCCTTGCTGGAATCTGTGAATGATGTTGAAGGCATAGACGGAGAACTCGTTGATCCTTTTGGTGAAGGAAAACTCGGTTTTCTTGTTCCCTTGCTACTACCACTGAACGGCGCGAAGCCTTTGCTGGCCGCCGATACCGGGCTACTAGCTGACTTAGAAAAGGGGGAATCATCTGATCCTTTGGAACCATAACTTGGCGTAGTACTCGTTCCTTTGCTACTGTCGTTAAAGGTACCAAAACCATTGCTTGACTTGGAAGATGTTGTGGAAGCCGCAGATAAAGAATTGGTTGATCCTTTTGGTGAACCAAAACTCGGCTTTGCCGTCCCCTTGTCACTACCACCGAACGGCGCGAAGCCCTTGTTGGCGCTGGCCGCCGAAGTCGAGCTCGCCGAAGTCAAAAATGGCGAAACATTTGATCCTTTCGAACCAAAACTTGGCGTACCACTCGTTCCTTTGCTACTGCCATTAAAGGTACCAACACCCTTGCTGGACTCTGTAGATGTTGTGGAAGCCGCAAACGGAGAATTGGTTGATCCTTTTGTAGAACCAAAACTCGGTTTTGCTGTCCCCTTGCTACTACCACTGAACGGTCCGAAACCCTTGCTAAGAGATGATTTGTTGGATGCCATAGAGGATGAGGCAGTTGATGTTGAAGGAGAATTGA